>CAJQZJ010000638.1:1316418-1337442 GCA_907164525.1 Lophiomys imhausi | reverse complement strand
TGTGTGTGTGTGTGTGTGTGTGTGTGTGTGTGTGTGTGTGTGTGTGTTCACAAAGACAGTAAGAAATATCCCTTCTCTGGTAGTTAATAAAACAGCCCCATATGTAGACAATGTAAACACAACAGAAAGATGCCTCCCTGCCCTCCATACAACATGGGATTTATGACCAATCCCAGATGTGATAAGCAAAAAAAACGTGCTTCTAGGCATCCTGCATTTTATTGTGTGACTAAATTCAGACGTGGTTGGGGGAAGTAGTTAAGAAATTTCATTGATCAGTCTAGAGAAATAAAGGCAATAGCAAGTAACAGAAAATAATTTTTAAAAATCACTTCCAGAAGAGAACGCAAAATTAAAATAAGCAAAATTTGCCAGGTGTGGGGCGCACGCCTTTAACCCCAGCACTGGGAGGCAGAGGCACGTGGATCTCTGTAAGTTCAAGGCCAGCCTGGTCTACAGAGTAAGTTCAGGACAGCCAGGGCTGTTACACAGAGAAACTCAGTCTCCAAAATGAGAGAGAGCGAGAGAGAGAGAGAGAGAGAGAGAGAGAGAGCAAGAGAGAGAGAGAGCAAGAGAGAGAGAAAGAGAGAGAGAGCAAGAAGGAGAGAGAGAGAGAAAGAGAGCAAGAGAGAAAGAGAGAGAGAGCGAGAGAGAGATAGAGCAAGAGAGAGAGAGCGAGAGAGAGAAAGAAAGCAAAATTTTGATTCTCATAGTTTGGGATGGGGAGCAGAGGGCTCATCTTCTAGAGAAAACTCCCATCCCTGGCTACCTTCCAGCCCAGGAAGCCATTACCAACAGAAGGAAGTCTTGTTAGATCGTGTGGCCTTACCCTCAAGTTGACACCTGGATCTGTTGATCTGCATCCCCCCAAAACTATTCCCTTTCTTTGGACTCCATGCTTTACCACAATTATTCATCTTCCTCCAGCTCTAGGTTCTACCCTTCTTCCTCCAACTGACTAACTATGCAGTACTCTTTGGCTTCAGAGACTGACCTCAGTCCTCCAAATCCTCCACTACTTATCTCCAGCATGGCCTCTCCTTCAGTCCTGAGGAACACCTCCATGAAACTTCTGCTGATGTTTCTAATCACACACTCCATGGACAGTTAAAAACTCCCCTACTCACAATTCTGATGGGCAAGGCATTATGATTTGTAAAGGTAAATGGATTTCTGGATTCAGAAACAGGGGCAATCTGATTTGTAATGGCCCCTCTCTCAGAGATCTGTGCTGAAGGTGAAGTGAGACAGGAACCATGAAAATGCTGTTGTTCGGTATTTCGCTGAGTTTCCTGGGAACTTACCTCTTCTTTTCCTCCCTCTCCTTCTTCAGCCCTTGGTTCTCCCACAAGGTCTTTGCAGTACCTTCTCCACCCTACCTCATCCCTTCTGCTCCCACCCCACCCTGAGCCCCCTTGCTTTAATGCCCAACACTCTGACTCCCCTTCTGTCCTACCTACCCCACTGCGTACCAAGTGAACCAACACCATTCAGGACACATTTATATGTGCAGCAACGTCAGTCCCTGCTCTACTAGCTAAGACACAAACGTTTCTCTTTCATAAGCAGAGAAAGGAGACTCATCTGAGTAAAGACATACTCAAAAGATTTACCCAGGAGTTTATGGAGAGCAAGAGAGGTGAGGTAGATACTGGAATAAAAAATTAATCTACACGATTTTTTGGTTTGATTTTTTTTTTTGAAAAAAGGGATGTCTATCTTCCCTACAAATAAAGTGCATGTGAAGTACTCAGAAATCTGTTCACTTGTTATAATACAGTATTTGCAAAGCTCAAAGTATTCTTTGTCCCCTTTTCTCTTCTGAAGCCCCATCACTCTCAATTTTTTCATTATTTATCTTAATCCTCTCTATGGCTAAGTCAGGTGGTTCACACCTATTGTCCCAACACTTGGAAAATGCAGGAAGGGGCATTGCAAATTTAAGGCCATCCTGAGTTACAATATTGACTTCCAGACCAGTGTGCCTTATAGTCAGAGACCCTGTCTCAAAATACAAAACTGAATGGGGCTGGGAATATAATTTAGCAGAACGGTTGCTTAGCATATGTGCAAAGTGCTGGACTCAAGTCCCAGCCACACATAAACAGGACACGGGAGGCAGCAACAATAGGATCAGAAGTTCTGTGCTATCCTGAGCTACAAACCAAGTTCAAGGTCACCCTGCGCTCCATGAGAACAAGTGTGTGTGTGTGTGTGTGTGTGTGTGTGTGTGTGTGTGTGTGTTTCTTCTGATAGGATTACACATTCTATGAGGGAATGGCTCATTACTCTCTGTCATAGTGGTCAATAGGACATGTCCACTTATATTACTTATACCCATAACCCCCCACTACTCTGCACACAAGTGGAAAATAGGAACTGCTGACTTGACCAAAAAACTAGACACCAGCGCCTAGGCAAGCTGACAAAGTAAAATGAATTAACACTCCTTCCCACTGACAATCTTCCCCATTATACAGGGGATGGACGGCATCACTATCTGCCAGATGAAAACATTGTAAAGTGTTTGTCCCCATAGAGTAGCTAATCCTACTGGCCCCTTGCACTCTCAAAGGAGCTCTTTTTGTCCTTTCCCAGGTTGTTGGGATCCTGGGCATCCATTCAAGCCAATACTTTCAAGCACTGTGATGTTCTTCCACATGAACATGGAAAACAGTATCAGCAGATTGTAGATTAAAACCACATACATACACAATTCAGCCCTTGATACCTCAGCTCCTGGTTAATAAAGTGGCCCTTCATTGAACCCTTCCCCCAGTTGTCTTGCGACACACACACAAACTGTGGAGGCCTTGGGTTCATGAGCTTCCTTCCCTGTTGGCAGTATTTCAGTTCCAGCCTTGAAATCACCATTCTCTCCCACCTGGGATCCAAGACTTCAAGTGCACAGCAGGGAGAGTGTGTGGGGGTGTCCCCGCAAGTCCTCAGTTCCAACACAGCTGGAGATTGGAGTTTAGCTTGAAAGCCCATCCATGGGAGGAGGGCCAGAAGGATTGTTCAATACCCTCCTACACCCTGTTCATGACTAATACATCATGCTGGGAAACCATTTCCTCTCAGCTAGTAAGAGCTGACAAGTCCCCATTTAAACCAAACCAGTTCTAAGAAGGCTCAGGAGGTACAGCCTTAGCATACCCCTTTCTGAAAATACCCACCTTGGGGAAGACAAGCTAAGAACTTAAGTTTAAGACTGCCTCCCAATGCTGCTTCTCCAGGGGCCAAATCAAAACACACACACCACAGGTGGGCAATCAGCGTTTCTTTTCAAGTGCTGACATAAACTGCTAACCTGGTGCAAATCAGCTATTTTCTCTATGGCTTCAGACTCTTGTGAAATAAAACCGAGCACCTTGAGCCAGGCATGGTGGTGCACACCTTTAATCCCAGCACTTGGGCTGCAGAGGCAGGCAGATCTCTGTGAGTTCGAGGTCAGCCCGGTCTACAAAGCGAGTCCAGGAGAGCCAAGGATGCACAGATAATCCCTGTCTCAAAAACAAACAAAACAAAAAAAAAAAAACGAGCACCTCACAAGTGCTCTGACCATATTAGGCTCCACAGTCCAATGGGCCATGGTGTTGTTTTGGTCAGTTTCTCACCAGTAACAAATATCAGTGGTAATCATTTTATAAAGGGAAAGAAAGGATTGTTTTGGCTAATGGTTTTAGAGGCTCTAGTCCATGGTTGTCTGTCTGGCCTTGTTTTTAGTTTGGTGGTGAGGTAGCTCATGATGGAGGGGGCTCATGCTGGATGCAAAGTCACTCCATGGACAAAGAGTGAAAAAGAGGGAAGAGATGAGGTCTCCAAATCATCACAAGGCACAGTCCATAGTCCTTCCACTGGTCCCCATAATTTTAAACGATTCCCAATAGTGACAGGCTCGAAATTAAGCCTTAGAGAGGGGCTTTTCAGAGAGATTCCAACTTGGTATGTAATTGGGGGGGGCATTATGTACATAATCAATGTAGGAATTTATTTTTCCAGGAGTGATTTTCCATTCAAAATAGCATCCATGAGAACAGGGAGGGGACTAATCAAGTGTATTCACTAACTACAGCTTGGGGATCAAAATATCAGCAGCCTCCAGCTTCTGCCAATGCCACACTCTGTGCAAGCACAGGAAGCTGGGACTGTGTGAGGCCTGAGCTAATGTTGGCATGGGGTGCCAGCTCCTGAGCCTCCTGTTTCTCTCACTGTCCTCACAATCACAGGAACAGTGTACCATCTGTGCTGTGCCACCCAGCTCAGTTCAGTTTCCCATAAAGGTAAATAAGACCCTGACATCATTTTTCATTTATACGAGTTCCTGCAACAACTGTTTTCAGGCCTCCATCTTAATTCAACTCAGCCCATCCCAGTCCAATCCCAACTCAATATGCCTGTTCTCTCCATGAATCACTGGAGAGAGGGGCAGGATGGTCCAGGAGGTAAAGGCACTTGTGGCAAAGCCAGACAATCTGAGTTCAACCCCCAGTATCTCTATGATGAAGGGAGAGAACTGGCTTGTTCTTAATACTGCAGGCACGTCCACCAACTCTGCAGTGAAAATTATCACTTTTAAGATAGGCAAAAAGGATAAAGTATGAAAAGATGTAAACTCATGCCTATGTAGACATCATCCACAAGATATTCAATATTGCTGGGGAGATGGCTCAAACAGTAAAGCGCTTACTACACAAGCATAAGGACCTGAGTTTTAACTCCCCAGCACCCACATACAAGCTACATGTGGCAGCATGACCCTGTAATCCTAACACTGGGGAGACACAAACAAGAGGATCCCTGGGGCTGGCGGGCCATCTAGCCATCTCAGCAAGTTCCAGGTTCAATGAGAGAGCCTGTCTCTAAAGATAACGTAAAAAGTAAGCAGACAAGACATGTGATGCTGACTTCTCACCTGTACACACACACACACACACACACACACACAAGCACAAATTCATAAACTTATATCCCTGCTCCAATCCGTACTCCTGACACGGAGAACAGTTGGCATATATACACACTTAGCCAGTGCCATGCTACGTGTTAAAAGAATGGCGCCAGGACACGTGAGATAAGAAAACAAACCACTAACACAGTATGTAAAAATAGGGGATCTGTCTGAAGGCAATATATTAAGTGAAAGAAACTGGCCACAGAAGAATAAGTTCAGTGTCACAGGAAGTGGAATGGCAGATGTAAAGGTGGTCACGGGGAGGGAATGGGCGGCTGTGAGATGAAGACAGAGTTCAGCTCCGGGGCTGGATGGCTGGGCTTATGTAAGCAGGAATGCACTCAATCATTGCACCACATGCACGAAAATGGCTACTACAGCCAGCTGTATGCTGTGCATATCACACTATAATAAAAAAACCTAGAGAACGTGAATAAAATCACCAGGGTGCTTTATAATTTGAAAAGTGTGTGTGTATAATCAGTTAATTGTATGTACATATACACATACACACATACATATACACATATCAGTTAATCACCACAGCAACCTGGGAGTGGGTGCATGGCACCATGCCTATGCCCCTTCTAGGTAATGGCATTTCTGTACTCTAGGGGACACAGGAATGATTCATCCATCTTTGGATCCAGGCCCATATCCTTCAGCATCTTATGTGGTCATCTATCTGCACCGTCTTGTGACAGCTCCATACTCAGTAGAAACCACAGAAGGGCTTACTGATGCTCCCAGGACAAACCGCCTATGGTCACAGTTAAGATCTTTAGACCTGGCAGGCCACAGGGGAAACTTCACCTAACCTGGTGCTCCCTCGACTTTCTTTATCCTAAAGCCCTCTTTTGTATAACACACTGACAACCTGTACAAAGTGAGTGTTTCATCAGTTCCCACTGTGGGAAACGAGCTTAACAAAATGTGCCTGGTGATATTACATCTCCCTGCATTAATCAAGGGCTCAAGCTGTCTGCCTCGCTGCCTGTTCCAAGTATCGATACCATTGCCAGCGATACCCTCACCTGGGAATCTTCCTTCTCCAATGTTCTATCTTCTCATCCAAGTCTTTTCCATCAGCCATAAAAGTACTGCACAGACTGTGAGGAAGACAGCAATGACGAATCTGAGATTACCATCCTTGGCTTCTGCACCACTTACTCACTGGGCACAAACCAGATATCAGACTCACAGGAGGGAGGGAAGGAGACGAGAGGAAGAAAGAATGGGGTGTGTGCTTTAAGAAGAAGGACTGTGCTGTCAGAGAAATGGGGCCAAATGGCTGAAGATTGATGCTGTAATGTATGGAGAGAAAATGGGAACTGTCCAGGCAGCCACTGGTATGTCATTTTTTAGTTTTGGAAGCTGCAGGCCCTGCACTTCCTATATAATCAGATATATTTATCCCTCTCAGGTCTCTGAGGTGGTTGAAGAATAGATAGCTAGAGTCTCATAGTTAAATTTTGAGTTGTTTAGGAATCAAGAGGGTGTTCTGGATCTAAGAAGATAATTTTAAAATTATGAGGCAAGTTAGTATGAAAGCTGAGTTAGATATAGAACTTTAAACTCATGGAGATGGTTAGATAGTAGAACGTTAAAGTCAGGTGCCAAATACATATGGACTGGACATTGGGAATGTATGCTAAGCCATATAACTCTTATAATCGTGGCCTATTTATTTCTGTTGTTTTGTATTGTATTTATAGTTATAAGAAAAAGAACCATTATTTGGACTGAAAGGGAGAGCTGTTGGGGGGAAAAAGAAATACCTTAAACTAAAAAAAAAAAAAAAGAAAAGAAGGGAAGAGGATGGTGGGGCTGAGGGGGAGGAGGGTGGAAGGGTGGGACTGGAGGGGGGAGTAGAGAGGGGATTGTGATTGAGATGTAACTTGAAGAAATAAAAAATAAATTATTTAAAAAAAAAAAGAAGAAGGACTGTGTAGAACTCTGTCACGGCAAGTCCTTTGTCATAGGCCAGGTATAAAGGGGCTGGAAAAAGAAAGGACTATATCACCACATCTCATGCTGAGGAGTAAGGCAGAGCTGAGAAAATGCAGGACTTGGAGAATCACCCAGCAATGACTCTTCCTGATCACATTTAATATATAGCCTCAACATTCCTTCCTACTATTTATTTTTTAATCTTTCCTTGTAGCACTGGGGATTACACCCAGGGTATTATAGGGTCTTACTATCAGCAAGAGCCCTACCACTAAATGACATCACCATTTCCCTCAATAACTCAAGGAGGATGGGGCATCAGTGGCCATGAAAGAAATTTTCTAATTATAGGTTTATTATTTTGCTTTGTTTTTAACACAAAGCATCCACGATTCTTGAAGATGAAACAATGAACTGCTCAAAAATACTTTGGAACGTGATATGCATATTTAAATCTTTAAAGAACTTTAGTATCTCTTTCTGGGACTCAGTTTAAAAAAAAAAAAAAAGGCAACTTCTCCCATGCCTCTTGGAGTGAAGGAAATCACAGCCATGGTTTGTACCTAGTAAATCTGGTCTCCATCCACACCACCGCCCTCTTCCTGCACGACAGCTCTGAGAAGACAATTAACTGCTGACACTGGCCCAGGCTTCAGTGGGGCAAATGTACCTGTCAACTGTTATTTCTTGTTGGGGCCCTGTGCTATTTGTTACGTATATTCCATTTCTAATGGGAGTTTGTCAGCTTCTTTTTGTTTGAACTTGACACAATGGGAAAAGCCCCCAGGGGTTAATTATTAATCTCCAAATGAAATCTGAAGCAGATAATGGACAGGTCTTAGGCAATGCAAAAGACACCTAACAATGTGTGTCAAAACCATGTTCCCAGGCAAGTGCTCTCAAGCTCAAGTGCTCAAGCCGTGAGCTTGGAGGAGGAGGGACGAGGGACTTTGCCAAAGGCCCAGGGAATCGTGCTTCTCTACTTAATAGCAAAAGACAGAAGAAAGTTCACACTACCAAGCCTCAGTTCCCTCTGTCATAAAATGGGAGCAGAATAAGGAGGGGGAGGACTCAGGGAAGCAGCTGTGCACAGCCTGAGCCTTGGAGGTCACTGGAACCAGAGAGGAAGATGGTTTTCCCTTTATACCCTGAAATTATCAGGCAACAGTCTCAGGTGCTTGAGCCATGCTTCAAGGTTTTAAAACAAACACGGAAAGTGCTCTATGAAATCCATATCTGAACCACAGACCCTCGTTCCTTACGCCTATGCTTCAAGGTTTTAAAACAAACACGGAAAGTGCTCTATGAAATCCATATCTGAACCACAGACCCTCGTTCCTTACGCCTAGCGCTGAACACAAAGGAGTGCAAAGATGGAGCCCTAACAATTACAGGGCAAGGAGCCCCCTCCCCTCTGAGATGATCTGTGACAACTCCCATACACTGCTCTGTAAGAGGCCATACCAGCGCTTCCGTTATTCACACCTTTACGTAATGCTTTAAAAATCGTTCTTGCGGGCTGGAGAGTTGGCTCAGAGGTTAAGAGCACTGGCTGTTCTTCCCAAGGTCCTGAGTTCAATTCCCAGCAACCATATGGTGGCTCACAGCCATCTACATTGAGATCTGCCAGGGCATATATGTAGAGCAAATACTGTATACATAATAAATAGATAGATAGATAGATAGATAAATAGATGAATGAATGAATGAATAAATAAATAAATAGATAAATAGATAAATAGATAAATAAATAAATAAATGTTTTTAAAAAATCGTTCTTGCCTGAAATTAGCTGTTGATGGTTTAAGTTCCAAATAAGAAACAAATTGTAGTATCTTGGAAGGAATATAGCCAGTGGAATATATTATTATTGCCCAAGAATGTTTCAGGAAAGGAGCTAGAGAGATGTCTCAGTGGGTAAAAGCATGTGCCAAGCATGCTTGAGGAGTTCAAATCCCAGAAGGGACATAAAAACCAGAAGCATACTATATCTGTAATCCCAGCACTCTTATGTGGAGATGGAAGACAGAAACAGAAGAGATCCCAACAGTCCAAGGGTCAGCTAGACTCGTGTACATACCAGAAACACAAGGAGACGGCCAGGGGCAGCACCCGAGGTTGTCCTGTGACCTTCACATGTGTGCTATGGCATACATTCACCTGTGTTCACGCACATATATTTGTAGCACACTCACTCACACACACACACACACACACACACACACACACAAAAGGCTTGTCAGAAAGGTATAGAGTGAATCAGATTTATTAAACACAAATATTTCCATATAGACATATGAACTATAATTATATTAACATGCAACTTTAGGGGCTGGAGAGATGGCTCACTGTTTAAAAGGAACTGCTGCTCTTCTACCTAAGTGGAGATTCCCAACACCTGAGTCAGGTGACTCACAACTGCCAGTAACTCCAGCTCCAGGTGACCTGTTTGTTACCTCTTCAAGCCTCCATCCACACCCATGGCAGATGTGCATATGAGAAATGGCAAATAAGTAAAAATTGAAGGGATGGAAAAGAGAGAGAAGGAATAACAGCAAGTAAAACATACAATACAATCTTAGAAATTTAAGCTAGACATGGTGGCTCACACCTATAATCCCAGTACTCAGAAGGCTGAGGCAGGAGGACAATTCCTGTTGTGTTACAGGATAGCCTGGACTACAAAGTCAGATATTGTCCCACAAACAAAAAAGACCACCCCAAAAATGCTCACCTCAGAAGCATACATGAAAGGAATGAGGATCCAGTTGCAGGCATAACTCAGGGTTGAATGCATGCTTAGCATGCCAGAGGCTCTGGCCTCAAAATATGAAAAGGTAAAGAAGTCAAGAGATGCCAGGCATGGTGGCACACATCTTTAATCCCAGCACTCAGGAGGCAGAAGCAGGCAGATCTCTGTGAGTTTAAGGCTAACGTGGTCTACAAAGTGAGTCCAGGACAGTCAAGAATACACAGAGAAACCCTGTCTCAAAAGACCTTAAAGAAGAAGAGGAGGAGGAGGAGGAGGAGGAGGAGGAGGAGGAGGAGGAGGAGGAGGAGGAAATCAAGAGATACTGATCACTGATTAAACCTATGTATTGGGGGTTGTTTGTATGTTTGTATGTTTTTTGTTTTTTGAGACAGGGTTTCTCTGTGTAATAGACCTGGCTGTCCTGGACTCACTCTGTAGACCAGGCTGGCCTTGAATCCACCTGCCTCTGCCTCCCCAGTCCTGGGAATAAAGGTGTACACTACCATGCTCAGCAATTACAGACAGATGTGAGCTGTCATGTGGGTGCTGGGATTTGAAGCCAGGTCCTCTCTGGAAGAGCAGTCAATGCTGAGCCATCTCTCCAGCACCCAGGAGGGGGGTCTTTAAATATAAAATTATGGGTAGAATTTAAAATTTTTTTGCATAACAATAATACACAACAGGAAGTTTCTAGTGGGATGCTCTCCTCACTAAAATGATCTGTTTTAGATACACTTATCTATAAACAATTTTCTAGATTTAAATGTAAAGCCCTGGGGCTGGAAAGATTGCTCAGCAGTTAGCTCCTAACCACCTGTTACTCCAACTCCAGGGGAGTCAAAGCCTTCTCCTGGGCTCTGCATGCATTGCACCCATGTGTACAGACCTACCAAGAGACAGGCACATGCACATGCAATAAAAAAATTAAAGATAAAAATCTTTAAGTGTCCATGTGTACATAAAAATATAAAGCCAGAAGTTTTGGTGGATTAGTTTTAGTGTGGCAGAGTGGAATAAATTAGAGAGAATATTATTAAGTGGTAAGAGACAAGCTTTGGTTCAAGCATGGTATCCCAGAGCTCCCAGCACTAGGGCAACAGATGGATGGAGACTGGGAGAGGAGGACACTAGGGGCGGGGGAGGACCATGAACATCCACACAAAACAAAAGCCATTTCTTGGCTCTTTCCCTCCTTTATGGGACTTGGGATAAGATGTTAAATAGGCTGTCTGGTTCCTTTTACACCTGCCCCTCAGTAGGTTTGGCCTTTCTCTTAGTCATGCCTCTTATTAAAAACCTGTCCTTCGATCTCCTTGGAGACTTTTATCAACACCAGCCTGTGTAGGGAAAGAGTGATTACGACATCTGCAAAGTTGGGTTTTGACATGACTGAACTCCTCCTGGGTCTTTTAATAGCATGTCTAAGAATGCACCTGGAGGCTTGAAGCTGCCCTCCGTCACCAGCCAACAGATCCTCAGCAGCCCTCATTTCATTGTTTCTTAACTTAGGAACAAAAATCAACCTGCTTACTAAACCTTGACTTCAAATGTCCATGGTTGGCTCACCCAATACAACCATCAACTAGACTTTTTAAAAGTCTAGTATGCCATGTATGGTGACACAGAACTGTAATTGTAGCACTGCAGAGGCTGAGGCAGGGGGACCGTGAGTAAGACACTGCCTCAAAACAAATAAAACCAAAGTAAGCCATGGCAACTAGAGTGTGGAAGGTGGTTTGTATGATATCAGTCCCCACAAGCAAAACGTCCAGGAATGTCAGAACAAGAATGAGCACAAGATAAAGGGGAATCCCCAGGAAAGACTTTCCACAGCTCCAGTGAAGGATGATTTCAGTATCCAGATAAATAATATCTCAGCAAGACAGATAACAGCACTAGGTTATAACTGGTTGGTTTGCACATGAAGTGTCTTAGAAAGGAAGGCTCAAGCACCACAGAGAGGGAGGCCCTGGGAAATGCCTAATCCTGACGCTCTGATGTCATACATGAGCTAATGGCTCACAGTTTTATTGCATTACCGGGAAGTGAGAGTGACATTAGGAGCTTGGGCCTGTTTGAAGGTCAGTGGGATTGAGCCTCACAAGGCGGTATTTTGTCCCGTCATTTTGCCTCCATCCCTCCGTCCTCTACTTCCTGCTGCAAACAAGATAAGCAAGTTTTGTTCTGTCATGCCCTTCTCCCATGATGTCTGTCACACGTTGACCCAGAAACAATGGAACCACCCAACCACTGCCTGAACCTCAGAAACTGTTAGCAAACCTACATGTTTTCTACTTTAATTCTCTCAGGGACGGTCCTTGTGCTGGAAAATCTGCCTACCATAGTATAGTAGTCCATTTTCTGCTGGGACAATAGAAGTCTGAATAATGTATGAAGAGTGGAAGTGTATTCAGAACATGGTTCTGGAGGCTGGGAAGTCCAGGGGCATGGTGCCTACATCTGGTCACCAGCAGGTAGGATTTTCTTGTTACATCACAGTATGATGGAAGGTATCATATGACAAAAGGAAGCATCAGCCCAGGACTCTTCTCCTATTAAGTCACTAGGGTATGATCGAGGCCCCATTGTTGTGACTTCTTTTAACTCTGATGACCTCCCAAAGGCCACCACCTCCAAGACCATCAACATCCAATGACTTTGAGAACTATGTTTTCAACACACGGAGTTTGGGAGTCACATTTAAGTTACAGTTATAGGAAACCATGAATCTACGCTGATAAAAATAAAGCTGTTCGTGAGTAATCTACATCACGTCGAAATTATAAAATCGTTACACAAGGAAGAAGTGCAAGAAAGCTACAGGTAGTGCCATAACCAAACACAGACAAGCACACATCACGAGAGGTGGGGCGTGTCACAATCAGCCACTCTCAGAAGACACAAGATCAGGCACATCCTTGTGAATGGCATGTCTGCCCGTGTTACAGAACATAGTCTGACTGATGAGAAAGCATTCAATGATGCTAACTCAAAGGGACTATACAAAGCAACTGGCCTGGGGCTTTCAAAAGTGTCAAGATCATTAGAATCAAGAGTGCACTGAGGAACTGGATGAATGCAAAGAAACAGTTAAATGGATAGACATGGGTATCATGTCTGGAAACATTAACTGGAAACGGGAATGACTATACTAAGAACAGACAACAAAATTCAAATGGGGTATGAGGAGGGGAGGATGGCAGGAATACACCAAATTAGTTCCAAAATGTGGGTCCCTGTATGGTATTATGCAGAAAACTATCATTTTAGGAAAAACAAACCAAAAAAATACAAATGCCTGGGAGTGGAGAGCAACTTACTCTCAAACTATTTGGTAGAAAGGGAGCTTATACTATGGTACCAACTTTTCTCCACATGTGCTGAAAATTCAAACTAACAACTTTTATTTGTTTGAGACAAAAATCTAACTGTGTGGCCCTCCACACTGGTCTCACACTCACAGAGCTCTGCCTGTGTCTGCCTCCTGGTACTAGAATTAAAGGGATGTGCCACCATGTCTGGCCTTAAATTTCTTAATTACATTTACTTGTTTGTTCTGTGTATGAAGGTGGAAGGAACACTTATGTACCACAGCATGCATGTGGAGGTCAGAGATCAGAGCACAGTTTGTCAAAGGTGGTTCTCTCCTTCTACCTGGTGTGTTCTGATACAACTCAGATCGTCACAGATCATTAGACTTGGTGACAAGCGCCTGAACCCATTAAGCTATTTCAATGGCCCCAAGAGCAAAATTTTAAGATGATTATTTACTATAAGTTATATATGCAGATACAGGTACAGATGTGGAAAATCTGTATGCAATATCACTGAGCTATTGACTTTATAATATGAAAACTGATTAAGTAATATATCGAGTTCCCATTCGAAAAGACAAGGGAGCCGGGCGGTGGTGGCGCACGCCTTTAATCCCAGCACTTGGGAGGCAGAGGCAGGCGGATCTTTGTGAGTTCGAGGCCAGCCTGGTCTACAAAGTGAGTCCAGGACAGCTAGAGCTATTCAGAGAAACCCTGTCTCGAAAAACCAAAAAAAAAAAAGAAAAGACAAGGGGCTCTTTACCACAAGTACTTGTGAGTTCTTCCTGTCCTCATCAGATGATCTGCCTCCTCTTTTAGCAAATTAGTGTAAATTTGGGGCTGAATCAGTCTTTTCATGCCAAACCACTCTTATGGTAGCTGTCAACACTCAGAGTACCCAGAAAGCTCAGAAACTATCCCTGCCTCTGAGTGCCCTCAGAAGGCCAGAAACCAATCTTGGTCAAATCTCTTGGAGGCTCTAATTCCATCTAAGTACTAACCATACCCAGTCCTGTAGCCTACCAGGTCAGCTGAGATCGGGGGTGTTCAGGGTAGCATAGCTATAGATTCCTGTGGGTTCTAATCCCACATCTTCCCCTAAAGTCAGGGGCAGTACCATACGGGTCTTGGTTTGGGTATCTTGGAAACAGGGTGACAGGCATGCTCATCTAACCAGTATAGGACTAGTATTTAACAAAGGTTTCCTCCCCTCACCTGGCCCTCCTTGTTTCCTTGAGACACTCAAGTGCAGAAGTACCAGAGAGCTCCCATAGGTGGAGACACTTCCAGGCAGGCTAATGAGGAAGGGAGCTGGAAGCTCACTCTATTAAGCTCAGTGAAAGAACAGCGGAAATGAAGGAGGCTACAGGAGGACAGTCTCAGCAGAACTGGGGGATTAGAGCTAGAGGTTGACCAAATGGGGAAAAGAGGGTTGAGAAAGAAATCCATGGGAGGATACCCAAGTTGCTCCAGGGTCGTAATGTCCAATGGTTAGCTCTACACATACATGCATACATAGCGCCCCAGCAGCAGGACTCTGGGTCCAGTTATACAGCCTCTGTCTCAGTTTCCACATTCATACAATAACAGATCAGGACATTACCCTGCTGGTGTTTGGAAGGGTTCAATGCTTAACATGTTCTCTATGCTTTTGCCTTTCATGTACTCTCTGTAATTTAACAAATTATTAATCTATGTGACACAATATATGTTATATATATAAGGCTTATTATCTAAAATATTTAACATTTTGATCTTGCATTATAATTGGCTCAGTCTTGGGAATGTTCGGTGTCCTACTGTATTCCACAAGGGAAGGCAGAGCACAGCACTCAGTTAGCACCTGCTCTTAAGTATGACAATATTGATTAGTGTTCATCACAAGAGTGTGGCTTGTGAAGAGTTGTGAGGTGTGGGAAGAGGGAAAGACTGCAGCAACTTGTGTAGCCAGTGTAGACGAGCTGGCTGCCAAAGGCCAACAAGCGTCAGATGGGCTTTGAGTTCCCCTGTCAGAGCCAAGAGTCCTGCTCCAGCAGCCCTGCCAAAAACCTATTGATTCTCAACTTAACAAGCTTGGTTATCTGGTGTGACGGCTTACTACACACCCAACATAAGGAGTCTGAGGGCCATGTGCTGCTGGAGTCAATGACAAGGAGACATAAAAAACACAGTAACAAGCAGGAATGAGGTAGCCATAAGACCTCAGACGAAGGGAGCCTCCAGAACCTCCCAATACACCCATGGTACCATCAGAGTTTACCATGGTTTGTTCATCCGTTGGGGGAAAGATCTGATCATGGGAATAATTGACACCCACAGATGCTAGTGAAGATGTCTGCTACCTATGAAAAATTTAAAGTTCTGACCAAGATTATCTCAAAGATAAGAAGCTTCCAAATCTACAGATCTGAAGGAAATCTTTTAGCAAGAAAAACCAAAATCAAATTCAGGTAGGTGGTATTTTCCTTCTAAGCAGGAACATCCAGCTGTGGTCTTTGTGAAATAAACTTCCAGAACACTTCTCAAGTGATGAACAAAGGCCGTGGAAGCCATAAAGTCAGAGCAATTGGAGGCACAAGGGGGCAGGGCAGGCAGTCGGAGTTTACATGGATCTCCAGAAACTATCTGCAGATCCCAGGCAGGGTCACAGCTGGAACCAAGCGTGCGCAGGCAGATACACATCCTGAGGCTGAGAAGATTATAAACACGTCATTAGGTGACACAGAAATGTCCCGATGTAGCATTTAAGAAAAAGAAAACCAAAGCACACAAACATCCTCCCTTTCCTTCTGCAGAATGCTCATAACCACTAAGGCAAAATGAATTTTGGAAATTCTGTCAAAACCTCACTACCCAGTGACGCTAATCACAACTGAGATCTTCCCTGCTGAAGCAAGAAGCCTTTGGAAAGCTCTGGATGAAGTTCTGATACTCCACAGTGGCAGTGACGCTAAGCCTATCACCTTTCACCTGACAGGTGAGGGAATGCAGCCTTCTCACTACATAAAGACCCAGGAGCCACTGTCAGAGTGTGGCCAACAGAATGTGGCTGTGATAAGTTGGCTGTTCCCAGTCCTATTACCTCCCGAGCTTCTGGGAACTCTGCTACCTCTCTTTTGCTCCCTCCGCTCCAGAAAGCAGAAAAGCCATGGAAGGTCTAGGAATCCCGAATGATCACATGAGACAGAGTGAACCACTCACCCTCTACTCTTCATTCTGGGGACAGTTTTGACAAGCTAGGGGTGATGTTCAGGTATATGAAGCCACTGGGTCAACCTACCTGTCACAACACTTTCTTTGGTTAATGAAAACTTGTAAGGACCTTCCAAGTGGTCACAAAGCTACCAAAAAGGCTCCAAAGAAATCTTAAACTGAACTCAAGTTTTACACCATGGGCACAGCAGTTTCTGAAAGCCCAGACTACCAGTAGATTTCAGAAATCAGATGCTAACTAACCCCTAATGAAACTCTGGTGGTAGCATTTTCTGCTACAAATTCCATGACAGTAAAATGACAGAGCAGACCAGACAGGAAAATATTCTTGCTAGGAAAAGGTACACAATGCAGAATGTGAAGACATAGGTGGCATGAACAATAGGAGGAAAACCGTGTGAAGTAGGTTGTTAAAATGTTTATTTCTGCAGCCAAGTACCATTCGCATTTTTTAATAAATTATTTACATTTGTCTCATGACTAGTGTGGTGCAGGCCTCTCACAAAGGGCTGCATTCCAACTTTTCTGAAGAGAAAACTCAGAGCCAACTTTTCCTGACAGGTCACCAGCATCTGCACTGCTCTTCGGAGGTGTAAAAATTGGGCTGCCAGGGATCTCCATCCAGAACAAAGGGGACACGATCCAACCCTTTGCCTGTGTGACTCCATCACCAGGAAGTACTTTGTCAACACGATAAGAGAATAATATCCCAAACTGCTAACCCAGAGGGAGGGAGGGGGAGAGGGAGGTGACCCTTGACTGTCCTCATAAGGGAAGGGATTCAACTTTGTAGACAATATTATTACTCAACACTTTACTGCTCAAGGCACCATTGAGGAACGACTCAAGCTGGAAGCAGTAAGGACACATCATTTCAAATATGGCCACCAAGGTTTCCTGGGACTATGGTAATTGACCAAATAAATATCTTCAAACACCACCTCACTTTCTAGTCTTAAAAAAAAAACTCCAAAATACCTCGCTTCATTTTCTGCCATTCTGGGATTTAGCAGAGTCCCTGGGAAGCATGGAGAGGGAAAGACTCTCCACCCATTCTCCAACTTCTTTATCACCAGGGCAACCGCTCTACCCTTGGGGGAGAAGAGAGAGAGCACACAAAGGCTCAGGGTGTAAGCTCTGAGGCCAGAGGATGACCAGGTTAGTTACTTAACCACACTAAACTCCAGTTTCTCATCTGTTAACAAGCTTTTCAATAACCCTTACACCCCTCTCAAGTGAGCTATGAGCTGCAGACATGATACTGGAGGTGGAGTGCAAACAGCAATAAAGGTTGATTATATTACATAGTATGTCATCTAAGAGCTCTGAAAATTACAGGAAGATTAAAAATGAGGGTTCTGTTTTCTTCAAAATGATAACCCTGCCCCTTCACAAAACACTTTTACTAAATAATCAAAAGTTTCAGTTCCTTTTTAAAGGACTTTTCTTGGAAAAAGTATGTGTGTTTGCATGTGTGTGTTTGTGGGGTGTGTCTGTGTGTGTGTATGCATGTGTGTGTCTGTGTACATGCATGTGTGTGCATGTGTATATGTGTTGTAGGTGTTTCAAAAAGAATGAAACTTAAGCCCTATCAGTGTGCATATGGATAGTGGAACAATGAAGGTGTTCACTCCATCTGTAGGTATGAATATGGCCATTTTACAGATGAGCTCGGAGAATGACATTGCCAAGTTTTTGAGTAGAATTCTAACCTAAATCCCCTTAATTCCAAGGTTCAGCCTTTTCTCCAAGGTTGTGCCTGGCAGTAGCTGGTGCATTTCTTCCTAAGAGAAGGTGCTCAGACGGTTGTATAGGACAGACAGGGAGGAAGGGCATGATACTGGAGTTAGCGTCAGGAGGTGCTGCTTTCTGAAAGGTCTCACACAACTGCATTGAAGATGGGCCAGTGACTTTTTCAAAGTAATGTCATACATAATGCTTAAATTATAGCAGCTACACACCTGCCCTAGGCAAAAACAGTGTTGATATGCATTGTGTGCCCCAGTTATTACTTAACAAGATGAGGCAGGCTCAAAATTTCTCCAAAGCGTGTGAATATGAGTAGCTTTATGGGGACACATGTTTGTCTTGCCTGCATCTGACAGTCATAAACATTTGGTAAGCTGCCCTCTCTGACTAGAAGAAGTACTTCCTAAGAGTCATCCTGCTTTCTTTGGGTATTCTTTTTCCACCACATTTACTTAGATCCCGAGTCTCAGTGGTGGTCCGAGCTTGCAGGGAAACTCCCATCTGGGTTCCAGAGTCACCATTTGTAACATTTGTACGTGCACAGAATGTTGGTTCACAATCTAGAGAAAGGCAAGACAAGATTTTTCTTTTAATGTCATTTATGATGTGTGCGGACAACATAATTTATACAAAAACTCCAGACCTAAAAAGACTACATTTTAAAAAATGAAGCAGATGCTTCTGAAATGGGAATACTATACTACACGCCCCTGCGTGGCTATTCACTTGGTTGTTGTGTTCAGAATAGGCAAATTCACAATTTTCCTCGACTCTTGGTACCTAAATTATGGGTCCCATGGGGGAAGCAGAGCAGTTACCCCTCAGAATAACGAGCAGTGCAATTTAGACACACAAGCTCATTTAATCTGGCCAATAGTATTGCAGGATATTATCATTTCCCACAGCTGAAGGGACAAGTAGTATCAGAGAAGCGTTCACACAGATTCCTAGCTGTCTAGAAATTTGACCATTAACGGAAGTGGAGATTTTGAGGTATCAGGACTTAAGCTCACTGAACCTGAAGTTGCCCTGAGAACAAATATAAAGATGAAACAGAGCCTGGTATGGTGGAGCATGCCTTTAATCCCAGCACTTGGAAAGCAGTGGCAGGCGGGTCTCTGTGAGTTTGAAGCCAGCCTGGTCTACACAGCGAGTCCAAGAAAGCCGGGCATACACAGAGAAACCTTGCTCTTAAAAAAACAAAACAAAACAAAACAGGACCACTAAACTGTGACCATGTTTATCACAAAGAAAAAGGACCAAACAAGCCAAAGAACAAGAAGAAACCCTGTGCTTCTTTACCACGCTTAAAACTTCCCACCCTTGCCTCAAATTCAGTGTAAAACCAGCAGAGCAACCCTTTCAGCTCTCCTCTCTGGGCCAGTGTTTTCAACCCAACCCAGTCCACACACATGCACACATGCACACAAGCACACACGCACACACACACAGAAATGTAATGCCTGCTCTATTTTCTATTCAGTTCGGCAGTGTTGTCCCAAACCCAACCACACAATCTCAATGCTCAGGAGAAAAGCATGTCACACCTAGGAATCAGTTTTCTCGTTGCTCTTTCTGTGTTTGTTCAAGTGCATCTGAGAGTGTAGGTAGGTCATGCGGTCCTGCTAACTTTGGCGCTTTGCACAAGCTACAGGACTTGACCCAATACAAGGATTCTTAGTGTTGTGTAGCCAAAACACCTTCTAGAATCGGCTACAAAGCTATCTGCCCAGATAGCCCGCCAGTTGGCAATGGTTCCCAACCTGTTTCAAACATCAGATATCCTGTATGTCAGATATTTACATTACAATTCATAACAGCGAAATTCATTACAGTTATGAGATGGCAACGAATTAATGTTATGGTTGCGGGGTTCCCATAATGTGAGGACCTGTTTTAAAGGGCTGCAGCCTTATTGAGAACCTCTGCCGTTGACCAACAGGGCTGCATGGCTTTTACTCCTTTCTCACATTAGCTGGACCCAAAGAAAATAAGAAACTAATTAATTTCTTAATTAATTTCAGAAGAAGTTAGTTCTTTCTTTTTGGTGACAAACTTTACACTGAAACTACAAAGCTACTCCTACAGATAATTAAGATAAACAGGCAATGACAGGAGAGCATCCTGGCATTTGTTTCATCCTTCCTCGGATGAAACCACATCATAAAAGCCACACATAGCAATACAGCAGAACACAGAGGCTGTGTGTCCACTGAGCCCACACAGTGTGTGCCTACCTTAAAGTGTAGTAAGACTCTCAGTGTTGGGTGAAAAGCCAGGGAGGGGTGAACAAGAGTTCCACTGCACTAGTGTTATACTTACTCTAAAACTCCCTCAAGTTGAAATTGTCACCTACCTATTTCCTGCCCACTCCCACAATAAAATGTTTAGAAAGGATGGTAACTTGCGGGGGCGCAGGAGGAAGTTGGATGGACAGATGACTGTGTTGCTTTATCCCTGACTGCTTCCAATTCACAGCCAAAATGTCCCAAGAGAAAGTTCGCATTGACACAGGCAACTGTGATGACTGAGCCTTGCTTTCTGCTGTGATAAAATTTCCTGATACAAACAACTTAAGATGGAAAAGAGTTTCTTTGGCTTCCAATTCCAGGTTCCAGTCTGTGTGTCTAATCCTGATTGTCCAATTGACTGCACCTGGAATCAAGTAAACCCAAGATGCTGGGCACACTCCTGGAATCAGTTTTCTTAGTCTGTGATGGATTTTCCAATCTGATTGTTTGAAGAAGAGAGACACCCTAAATCTGGTAACAGCCCAATGAAAGGACATGGAAGAAGGACACTTTGCTTTTTGCCTATGTGCCCTCACTCTGGCTGACAAGTTATCTATCCTGTTGCTGTAGCCAGTACTAATCAAACTTCATTATTCCAATGTAGGCTGAAGACCAGCAACTCCCCAGAATCCTCCAGGACTCTAGCACCATATTGGGACTGCTAAAATATTCAGCCTCATGGATTGCACTACTGCAGGATTCTGGGCCTTTCCCCCCCTTCAATCTCAATATCTCAATCAATCAACATACCCTCGTGTGTGTGTGTGTGTGTGTGTGTGTGTGTGTGTGTGTGTGTGTGTG
>CAJQZJ010000638.1:1292051-1314476 GCA_907164525.1 Lophiomys imhausi | reverse complement strand
TGTGTGTGTGTGTGTGTGTGTGTGTGTGTGTGTGTGTGTGTGTGTGTATACACCCACTCGCACGTTCAAGCCCACCAAGCCCAGAAGAGGGTGTCAGATCCCCTGGAGCTGGAGTTCCAGCTGGCTGTGAAGGAAAACAGAACTGGGGTCCTAACTGGAGAGCAGCTGAGTCATGTCTCCAACTCTAAACATCAACTTTTAATATCAAAATTCTAGCACAATAAAATCCAAAGATATGCTCGTTACTATACAGAAGACGGGCATTAGAACTGGTGCTTGAACAAGAGAGTCCCAGAACCCAGCCTGTCTCCATTCATGCAGCCTAGCAAACTACTGGAAGACTCTGCCCCCTGCTTCCATGATAAACCTCAACTTCAAAAGTAACAAGATGCCTTAAACAGCTGACAGCCACGAGATCAATCCTGAGCACCTGGGCACCTCAGACATCAGGGGGATGATGCAACCCAGAACACTAGTTGCACATTAGCAGCTATGGCCCTGGTGCCTGTGTCTAAACTTCCTTCAGATCCTAAATAGAGTGTTCTCGCTATACAAATATCAAAGGCAGCAGGGCATTTCCCTGCAGTCACTCTCTTGTGGGCTTTCCTAGAGGACCACTGAAAGAAACAACCTTAAAGGGAGAGGTCCTACTCCATGAGTATGCCCCCACCTCATAAATATCCATAAAAACATCGTTAAAACCCACAACACAGATGCTGCCAAGCCCACCATGAGGCTGTCCACTCCAATCTCACTTATCAATGCCTGCTTTGCTAATAACCTTTGCTTAAATTGTATGTTTCTCACCTCAGTTCCTTCCTCTGAGAAGACAAGAACCAGGAGGCTCCTATAATACCAATTTGATACTTTCGTGCTGAGGAATGCAGGTGGGAAATTAGAGGTCTTTGCTCTCCATAAGGAAACAATTATGTTTTCATAACAGCAAGTCAGGAGGCGGGCAGCGCCAGTGGGGTTGAGCTGGGGTCTCATGAGCTAGATGAGCAAGCTAGCACTGGGCTAACATCCCCAGACCGAGAGGAGAGGACATGGCTTGTACCAGGAAAGTACTGCAGTTCATAACGCACCACAGAGCATCCAATCCAAGCTGAGCAGTCTCAGGTAGTGCTTCCTGACAGCCTGGGAAGGCACACTGCAAAGTGCACTTGTGTTTTCAGAACCAAAGCTTCAGTGAGGCAGCATGGTGCAGCATAGGCGCGCTCTGCCAGAAACACCAGGGATTCATTTCATATTTCATTTTGAATTAATTTTTTGGTCATCCGGTATTCAGAAATGTTGTGCTGTTGTCAAAGTTTTCATGACTCTCACGGTCCATTCTGCAATCCCATCCCATCCCATCAGTGGTTATGAACCACAGAATAATAAACTGAGCTCTAGATCACACAGTATTGAATTTGGGGGACCCTGGGCTACTATGGTCCAGTGTTTCATCTGCAGGAGTGTTGAACCTTTCTAACTATCAAGCTGAGACCCATGTCACACTTCCAACCCATGTTTACCAGGAGCAAACTGTGATCCTTGGTCTCACTCCGTTGCCTTCTGTGGTCTCTCAGGTGACTTAGAACTTGGGCAGAAAAAGGATCCTCCTAGCCCAGAAAGTTCTCCCTCCTCCATCATCTCAATTTCAAGTGGGCTGACAACACTCAAAATACTCCAGTCATCTGTTACTTTCCAATTTCAGGTCAGACTTTACGTACCCATTTGGTCAGATAGCTCTACTGTGTGTTCTTACTCTGGCGAAGCCCCACCTAGTAAAGCAGGAAATGAGGACATGGCTCCCCATGGCCTCCTTCAACAGGACTTCACTTTCTTTTTTGTTTGAAAGACAGGGTCTAGTCGAGGCTGGCCTTCAGTACTCTATGTAGCTTAGCATAATCCATCCTCCTGCCTCCACCTCCCAAGTGCTGGGAGTCTTAGGCAGTAAGACACCAATCCCAACTTCATGCATGATTGGGGAACTGACCTCTATGATGCTTTGCATTCTAGACATGGACTCTACCAAGTGAGTTGCACACTGAATTCCTTGGGTTTTTTGTTTTTGAGAAATGCACTAGCCTCACACTCATGAACCTCCTTGGTTCAGAAGAGTCACGGTATTGGAGTTATAGATGGAGTTATATGCCATCAAGCCTAACTTAGGGACTCTTTTCCCATCAGTGAAGAACCCCGGACTCAGGACAAGGGTGCAGGGTGGGATTAAATGGGAATATTTTAAAGAAGGAATATTTCATTCTACTGTTGGAAGTAGGTTTCCAGACGGTGAATAGTTAAGTAGGCCTGCCTGCACCCCAGGCCAATAAAAGGTCAGTATAAATTACCAACAGTTTAGTAGGTGCTGAGTGAGGGCTGACTCTACAGACACTGTGACTTTCTAAGAACCCAAAACCAACATTCCATGTCACACTTACCATTTCCATGTGAAAGTCTGATTTGCAAAAGCTGTCAATTCTACATGGTAAATCCAGTGAGATTTCATACTTGGGAAATAAGATTTTGGGGGCTCAGAGACTAGAAGACTAAAGAATGAAAGAGTACTATACATAAATCTCTTTGACAATAGTTTGCCTTTATCTTGACATGCTTCTAGCAAGATGAAGCCTGGTTCCTCATTCAGAACAATCCCTCAGGGTTGCCTGCATCTCAGATCCTGATGGTGCCTCTACTCTGCTGGCCCTGCAGCCTCATGCTCAGCACAAAAGTGGCTGCAGCATTTGTTTCCTCCTGTAAGGCAGGAAGAGGCTAAATGCCCAGAAAGCAACATAAATACATTTCCCTTGTACAGAAGGATCTGATAAATAATGATAGTACATGCTCAAAAGCCGCTCAAATGATTTACAACTATATATTGGGGTCCCTGTTTTCAATTCTTTGAGGAGCACATCCATGGGTGTAGGCTGTGTTGTGATAATTCTGGGCTCCACATTCTGAGAAACTACCAAACTTTTCCAGAGTTGCTGCCCCATCTTACAGTCTCACCAACAGCATACGATCTTCACCCCCCTCCCAACAATACTTGTTACTTTCCAGTTTAAAAAAAAAACAAAAGTACATGCACGTACACACATATGCAAGCATGTGTGCACACATGCATACACACCAGGTTGGCAAGATGGATTGGTTGGTACAAATGTTGGCAAGGCAAGCCTGACAAGCTTTGTTCATTCACCCCCCCCCCCCCCCCGCCACTCCAGGACTCCTGAAAAGGTGACAGGAGAGAACTGAGTCCACAGAGTTGCTCTCTGACCTCCACACACACAGTGTCACTCTCACACATCATTTGTGTCCATGTCCGCAATAACAATACAAGTCTGAAAACTGACCGTGCAGCCAGGCGTGGTGGTGCACACCCTTAATCTCATAACCTGGGAGGTAGAGTCAGATAGGGATTCTATGAGTTTCAAGGTCAGCCTGGTCTACACAGCCAGTTCCAGGTCAGTCAGAGCTACAGAGAGAGATCCTGTCTCTGGGAAGTGGGGTGGGAATGCAAGCTCCATGACTTAAATTTAGCCAGGCAGAGCTATACAGTCAAAAAGCCTTTTAAAAAACAAACACCACCTCCATTGTAGTGATTCTGAACAGTATCCCACTGTGATTTTGACTGGCATTTTTCTAATCATTCATGATATACAGCGACTTTTTCACCTGCTTATTCAGCCACCTGTATGTCCTCTGAAGAAATGAAAATTCAAGTCCATTACTCTTCTTATAACTGGACCGTGTTTTAGTCACTGCTGAGTTAGATCACTGTGTTCACAGCAGCCAGAAGATGAAAACAGATAAAGAAACCACAATATATACATACTACAAAATGTGATTCAGCCAAAGTCTCCAAAGCTATGCCTCGGTGTGTACGGGCCTTGGAGGCATAATGCTAAGTGAAACAAACCAGCTAGAAAAGAACTGATACAGGAAATTCCACTTATCCAGAAGAGTAAATCTGACAAATGGGGATGGAGGATGGAGGTTAGCAGGTTGAGTGGAGGATGAGAAATGGGGGGTTGGGAGTGAATGCTTAATGAGATAATTTCTCTTTGGGATGATGAAAATTCTTAAAACTGTGGTGGTAATCACACAATTACTCACTTAAATTGTTTAACTTTATGTTGGGCACATTTTACCACAAAAAAAAAAACTCAGCACATGTTTGTTTACTTTATATTTCTAAGTATAATAAGTCAAAAAAAAAAGAATCAAGACAGTTTTAAAGAGTGTCCTTTGTCAATGGTGCTTCAGTTAAGAGTCTCTGAAATAATTATGAGCCAAGAAATGACACTGAGGGTACATGGAATTGGGGGCTCTGATTAACCCCAGATTATGACTAGTGGGTGATGGCAGTGACTTCTACCTCACAAAGCCTCATCAGACAAAGAACTGTGAAGAGGAAAGGACCTGAGAGGGCCTGCAGAGAGATGGGAAGTTACAAGGAAGAAATGCAGGAGAGAATGCTCCAAACAGCCTGCACCTGGGCCTCCAGCAGACACCGTTCTCTGAAAGTGCCATGTTCTTCTTCTTGTGTGCTCTAAAAATGCAACATTCTCTCCAGGAGAGAATTGTTAAAGTAAGCTAAAGTCTGTTCCTCATGGCACATAAGAGACCACACTGACAGAATTAATCATAGGAAAACCGGATTATCCCTGATACTCCATAAAAACCAACTCAAGGCTAGCAATGGCTCATTGCTGGAAAAAGGCCACCTGAGTTTGATCCCCAACACTCAGGGAAAAATACCAGCATCCATCCACGGGGCCCCAGCATAGACAGGCACAAAAGAACTGAATGCCCAAGAAGATAATGCAGTACTCAAGTAGGAGAGGGAGGATTTTATTTATTTTGCCACCAAAAGAATAAAGTATGGTTTCTAGGGTATTTCCTTGCTCTCCTTTTGGTTAAGGAACATTCTAGTAATGTCTCCCACCAACTAGGGCCCCCATAGTAGAAGGAAATTGGGACAAACAATACATCAATGTGACAATAATGCTCAGAGCATGGTCCTGTCATAGAGTGTGTTTTTTAATTTACTCAGGGAGGGGGTGGGGGAGAAGGGGCCCTTCAACCTAACAAGCATTCACCTGGTACCTGTGCTAACCTTTAATGTCATGAAGAAGGAAAAAATACAGGGATCCATACAGAGATGATATGGAGCACTGAAGAACCTGACTTCCCAAAACTTCATATTACTTGCTTTGCTGCACAAATGTCAAGAAGGGGAATATTATGCTGTAAAGTCAATAGCATACATGATAGTGGCTGCTAGGAATTTCTGTAAATGGAGCTAAAGATTTTCTGTTTAAGAATCAAAGCATTGCCGGGCGGTGGTGGCGCACGCCTTTAATCCCAGCACTTGGGAGGCAGAGGCAGGCGGATCTTTGCAAGTTCGAGGCCAGCCTGGTCTACAAAGCGAGTCCAGGACAGCCAGAGCTGTTAAACAGAGAAACCCTGTCTCGAAAAACCAAAAAAAAAAAAAAGAATCAAAACATCCACTCCTTTGCGAACTGACTGCACACGCACTTCACACCCTGCCAAGTGCTTTTCTCCACTTGTCATGCAGCAGCCCTTGATCTCAGTGAGTGGAGCCCCAGCTCCCCTCCCACAGGCCAGCAGCTAGCTTCCCCACTGCTAATGACAGGACCAGTCCACTTCCTCATCGTTTTTGCTCGACTTTGCTCTTCTGATGGACAGAACCCCATGCCTCCTTTGTCGGAAGGGAATGGCTCTCTCCAGCTTTTCTACAGGGGATGCATTCTGACGGGAGGGCATTTGGGGTACAAGAGAGGCCCCAGGATACTAAAAATTACTTATTAGCAGCTGGACAGGCAGCAGACATTTCAAAGGGACTGCCTACCTAGCTGCATATCCAACCAAAAGACTAAAAATGAAACCAAACTGCCTCACCAGCCATCTGCATCATCCTGGTCCCCACCATGAAGCACTAGAAAACTCCCAATGAGGCCATGAAGGAGACAGAAGGGTCAATCTGCAGGCACAAGGCTGGGGTGAGCCTGCACTCTGCGGCTGTCCGCTGGTGCATTCCCACCAGGAAACGTTTGCAGAGAACCCGTGATGGCAGATGAAAGGTGAGGTCAGGGTGCTGAATGCTTGTTACTCTGCTGGCCCTGGAGGCTGTCCCTCCAAGTTCTTTGCAGCAGTGATTGAAGTGATTTCCCTCTATCCTTTCTTACCTTCCAGTAATGTGAGCCCTAATTAATATGCACTTGGGGTTTTAAGATCACTAGATGAACAGGGGACCAGATGTCAACATTATTATTATTATGTTCAAAGTACACTGGTCCACTGACATCTGCAAACAAGTTTACCACACACCACTTAAAACAGATGAACCGGGTCAGATGCCAAAAAATTCAGGTTTGTATTTCTGAAGGCATCCAAGATCTGCCACATGTGTTGAAGCTGTGATTTCAGATGAGGCTCCTGAGAGAAGGTTACTTCCCAATCAGCTGGCAGAATCAGAAAGAGAAGTATGCAGTGGAGAAGGGTCAACAGCAAGGCTGGAGCTGGAAGAGGCAAAGCAGAGCCAAGGGTGGAGAGGAAGGTTCTCCAACAGGAAGGCAAATGAATGCTGGGCTGCAGAGAACCTCAAATTATCTTCAAACATTTTTCATCTACCCTTGAACTCCTTATAGAATTCTTCCACTAGCTACCCTCAAATGATGAAAATCCCTTTTCTCACCAACTATAAAGACCGAGATTTATGCCTAGAGAAGCTTAAATTTTATTAATACAGGGCCAATGGCACCAGGGGGATCCAGCTGTATGTGCAATAACAAAATTTAATCAGCACTTAGAAACATGGATGGCTAGGAGCAGAGGTGCAAATAGGGAAGTTGCTTGATCTACCTTCAACTTGGAACCTATTAAGACCTGAGTCAGATTCAGACTCCCTTACACCGCAGCCCTCAAAAGGGTTCTATTGCACCACGGTCCTCTCCATGGGCCTCTCACCCATGTCCCCTTGACTTTCTCCTTTGCTCTACCCAACCAAGCCTCAGGGGTTTCCATGATATTCCTGCTAAAAACAGGCCCATTTTTCTGTGCCTCTGTTACCAGAAAAGCTTGATCCCTCGCTCGCTCCTAGTCAGGCCTGATAGAGTGTCACCACAAAGGAGCCCTTCCTATGTAACCCTTCTACTCCAAACCCCTTGCTTCTCTGATCTCCGTGGTCACAATCACCTTCCAGATGGCACAGTCCTCCTTCAGAATGCCAAGTATAAAAGGACAGCAAGAGATTCTTCTAACTCTTGTTCACTACTGAATCTCCACTACCTACAACTTGAGTATGGCACAAATGAAGCCTGTGGTATAAACACAGAGGACCAGGACGCTGACTTCAGATAGTAAAAGACAATCCCTCCCAGTGAATGTCCCAGGAAAATCTTCACACTAGCAGTTCCACGCTCATGTGTCCTGTGCACACAGACCCTAGAAACTCCTCAGGAAAAAGGCTCGAAGACCAGTGTGAGTTCTGACCTTTCGGGTTCCCAGGACTTTCAATTACCACCAGAGCTACCAGCTCTAACCACCCCAAACCCAGAAGGTCTGGCCAACATAGAAGGTACCAAAATAATCAGAAAAAGAAGAAAAGCCCCTTAGTATCAACAATGCTACTACAGTACATGACTGGACAGGGGCACACAGACCAGTGCCTCATGACCATGAAGCCACCAGGACAAAGGCTCTTCTTGTCACATCCCAATTCTGCAGGTACAGAAACAATTCTTGATATAGGAACTTCTGCTGCCTAGCAACTGCTGCCCAAACAGAAGCAGAAGTCTCCAAGGGGACTTTAAGAATTAACCCAGGCCAAGCAATAGACTCTTTGATCCCCTGGGAAGAATTCAAGGGTGCATCTCCTCAGCGTGGGTTTCTATGTTATTGCTGTGTTCTAAAATTTTATTATATAGATTGCTTAGAGTTCATAGCAAAAGGACAGAGTTTTTTTTTTTCATAAACTTTCTCTTCTACACGAACAGACTCCTCCCCTTCTGTCCACATATCTACCCTATTAGGGAAGGGCATTTGTTAAAACCTAAGAACCTAAATGACACAGCATTGTTACTACAAATCCTTCCCTGGCGTTTCTCTGGAAGCTGTCCATATTCTGGGTTTGGACAGGACAAGGATCACGCATTTACCAGACTATCCAATCAACCCTCTGTCCCCCACCTAGCCATCCCTCCCTGGTCCCCAGTCCCTAACAATTAAATCTAAGGTTCTTCCAGACCTTTTCATGGCTTGCTCATTTCTTTTTAGCACTGTATAATATTCTATCATGTGAGCTGGGCATCCACCTACTGAAAGACATCTTGGTTGCCTCCAAGTTTGGCCAATTCTGAATAAAGCTGCCACGAGCTGCATGTGCAGGGGTTTGCACAGGACTTTGTATGGGAAAAATGCACAGAAAGAGAAATGCACAGGATGATCTTACTGAGCCTAAGACAAAATGAGCTTCACACTCTCTACAAAGCTGCCTCTTTCTAAGAACACTTGACAAATTAAGTCTGGCAAAGAGTCCAGTTTTAGTTTTACACACAGACGAATCCAACTCTAACATGATGCTTTTCCCAAGCACTTCAAATAGATTCGTAAGCTCTAAATGTGACGTGAGAGTCAGACACTTTCTTTTGTACCTATTAAATTAAATGCAGCTGCAGAACTCAACCGTTCATTTCCCAACATGTGACCTGAACACAGGACTGAAGAGGTGTTGAAAGATCTGAGTGGCTGTGCCGCTTCAAACATACAGCCAGGTGATCAACAAAGATTAGGAAAAAATTTCAAACAAGGACACCTGGGAGCCTTTGGAACTAGGTACAGAAAACAGTTAGGGAAGTAACCAACCGCGTCTCGACAGCCAACTGCAATTAACGTTTAAACAAAAATCTTGAGAATTGGGCCCAGGCTGTAGTTTCATAGTAAAGCATTTACCTAGCATCCCATCAGGCCAAGGGTCCATTCTAATCAACATAAAAAATAATATGGATGGATGGACAGATGGACGGACGGAGATGGATTGATGGATATAGGTAGACAGACAGACAAACGGACAGATGGATGACAGCTGAGATATAGGCAACTCAGGTCACACAGGCCAAAAAAGCCACACTGTAGGAAAAGTGAACTTTGTCACCTCAGAATAGACAGAAAGCCTCAGACTAAAGTGTTTTCATGACCATTAGTCACAACTAGGTTCAGGGTTGCATGAAGGAAGGTGGTAGGAATGGTACCTGAGAACAAAGTCATGCTATAAGAAATGACACACCAAAAAAAGCCACTTAATTTCCAAAGTAAAAATTATTCTTAGGATGAAGGACCCTAACCTACCAACTGCTCAGGACCAGAAATCCCAGCCATGGGGAGCAGTTTGATAAACCTAATTCAAGGCATGAGAAGACCTCCTTCCTAACTGTCCTGTCCGCTAGGGAAGGCTGGGACCAGACAAGAGAATCCCCCAGCCTATTTCTCACAGCCCCACAACCTTGGGCTGACTCACACATTCCTGTCTAGGTGGCAGACAGTGGTCATGGAATGGGAATCAGTGTCATTCAAGTGACAGAAATAGGAGGCAGGTCTGAATCTCACTTCCATCTTAACACACTCTTCAGAAGATGGGACCAGGGAACACCTGGCCTGCCTGCCTTTTGCTTTCTTTTAACTTCCAAGTCCGAGAGAAATTGTTAGCCTTGTATAATGTATCCAATTACTGAAAGAAAGCAAGTTACCCACTCTTGTGTTTCCCTCAGCTGGCAAGCAACAAAATAGTGTCTTTTCCCATTTGGGTAATTTCTCTCCTGATGAAAATTACTTCCAGATCCTGTGTTTTCTGTAGTTTGCATTTTCAACCTACATGAAAGCTCCTAGTCCTGGAGAAGGGGGGGGGGGGGGGAGGAAAAGAACCCAACAGTTTAAACATAACACACACACAAATGTAAAGTCCAGTCACAGAACCTGGGTCTAATGAATAAATAAATAAATACACAGGGTCAAGCCAAGGCTGTGTCTTGACACATTAATGTATAGATAGGTAGATGGATGGATGATAGATAGATAAAGATACAGATAGCTTATCATAAAAGAAGATATGAATATATTTTGAGAAAGGTACCTAGACAGGAGGAGAGACTAACAGGAGTGGGAGGAAAAGGGGCAGGTGAATAACCAGAAGTCATGTCATATCTGTGTAAAACTGTCTAAGTTTCACACAGTTAATACAAAAAGAAAAGTCACTCTGCCCTGAAGAGTGATTTGTAGCAAAATCAACAGAAAAACTGGAACCACACAGAAGAAAATGTTCATGGCACTACCAGGGGGCTGGCTGTGCAATAAAACTCCTGAACTCACATCCCTGAGAGTCACTCCAGATATGGAAATAAAAAGTCCATTGGCTGGAGCTGCATGTCCAACGACAGAAAAATGGATTTTTAAGACATGGTATAAATACACATTAATTTTTTTTCCTTCGAAAGAAGAACGAAGTCATCATTTGTAGGGAAATGGGGACAACTGGAAATAATCACATGAAACAAGTTAAGCCAGTCTCAGAAAGACAGATTGTGAGCCGGGCGTGGTGGCTCACGCCTTTAATCCCAGCACTTGGGAGGCAGAGGCAGGCGGATCTCTGTGAGTTCGAGGCCAGCCTGGTCTACAAAGCGAGTCCAGGACAGCCAGGGCTGTTACACAGAGAAACCCTGTCTCGAAAAACCAAAACCAAAAAACAAAAAACAAAAAAATTAAAAAAAAAAAAAGAAAGACAGATTGTGTTTCTCCCATTTATGGTTCCTAGATTTTATGCAGATATCTAATATCATGTGTGTGTATATGACATGAAACTCCTTAATAAACAGGACTAACAGGATGGGGAAGGACAGGAAAGAGCAGGGTAAGGAATACAGAGGAATATGACAATATAAGATATGTACATGCATGAAAATGTCCTCATGTAACACAGTACCACGTATAATGAATATACACAATGGAAAACAAATTTGAAGTCCTCTGGGTTGGACCTTTTTAGGACTTTATGGCCTCTTAGGTATATGTACAAATTATATTCCTGTAACCAGAGAGAAAAAAAAAAGCAGAAATACCATACTAAAAGTCCATAGAGGTTGCCTGCCCCCACTTGAAGCAAATACAGGTGCACTTCCCATTATATGATGGAGTTACTTCCCAATTAGACACATCGCCTTAAGTCAAAAATGCATCTCCTATACCTGACTTACTAAACATCAGAGTCCAGCTCTGCTTCACACTGTGGATCCCTGGCAAGTTTCCACTGCCCTGGTGATTGGGTGGCTAACAGCGAGCTGTCAGTCATTGACCAGTGCTGCCCAGCATTGACACCAAAGACACTACGCTATCTATGTACATTCCCATGCAACAGGAAGTCCTAAACTCACAATTCCAAATGAGTTCTATACCCTTGTAAAACTGAAAAGTCTAAGTTAAACCATCCTAATTCTGGAACATCGATCTATCTATCCATAAGAAAGATAACAGCATCCCTGATCTCCCACCCCACCCCCAATCTTCAGGCCTCACAGTTTGCTGGCCAATACCCTGACTCATCCCACCCTTCTCATGGTCTCTTTCTCCTTACAGTAACTCCTGCATAGAGAGGGAACTGTAGATCACACATCACTGAATCTACTGAGGGCACGTCCCTACGCCACACTCCCAGCCACATAACAAATGAATGATTTGTTAAAAGAATGAGTAAACGAACTCTCCAAATTCACCCCCTCATGGAAATTACTCTGAAAAACAGCAAACAGATGCCACTCAACCTGAATACGTGGCCATGGTTTGCCCTGTTGGGACCTTCTGTAAACACATTAGAAATGATCAACAGTTCTCAGCCCAAGGCTAGAATCACAGGCACTTTCAGTGGACTCTTGTGACTTAGTTTTTCCACCATGGTCAGAGGCCATGCTTGGTTTGCAAGTGGCCAATGGTAGCATCCTTTCCTGTGCCCTCAAAACCTTAGATCCTCCTGAAAAGCCATCTGATGTTCACTTACTGTCACCCTTCGCTGTTCCTTTCTTTCAGCATTCTGCTGTTTCACATCCTCCCTGTCTGGATTATCTTCTTCATTACAGTACTTCCCTTTTTCCATCAAAGCCTTTGGCCCTCAATACACAGATTAATGCTGTTTAATCAATGGAAACCATGTGTATGAGCACTGCTCTGCCTCCACTGACTACCTGGGATCTCAGGAGCCCTCCCCTGAACCTAACCCAGGTTTCTGGGAGAGATTTTTTTTCCCCTTCAAACCCTGAAAGTAATGAATGACAAGCAGTCCCTCACATAAACCCACTCTGGTCCATTCACTCTGTAAGAAAATTAAACTCTACAGAGAATCAATTAAGGCCTGTGCTCTGTGCTCTCTGGCTCCTTCCCAAGCTAAACACTTAATGTAAGTCCCACTCCATTGCTGTCTGGACTGAACACGGACCAGAGCACCCAGCTCTTCTGGAGTTTTCCTTCTGTTTACCCACAGTCAAGAGGGTATTTCCCAGGCAGCCTTTCCCTCTCCCACAGAGACTGGCTGCAACCACTCTACCCCCATCCAGGCAACCAAATGTGACATCAAAGGCGCTCCGGAATAGCCATCTGTCCCTGCCATGCCAATGTTTATGTAACGTGGGCAGGAGAGGGACAAGACGGGGGAAGAGTGTCCCAAGCATCAACTCGAAGCACCAAGATCCTAAACCGTATATAACACACACGACTCAAGACCTTCCATCCAGATGGTTTCCTGCTCCTTAAAGAGACGAGGAAGAAATTTGACTTTTCTGAGGGAATTCAAGGAGCCAGCTTGATACATTCCAGTTCTTCAAATACCATCTACCCATTCCCTGAGCCATTCCTAGTCACGGCATTTCACGTAACACCAACTTTAACCAACTCACAAAACACTAAAGACCTTGTCCCCACAGAACCAAACACAAAGGCCTCTGCATTCTAGAGGCTATGTGACATCATTATCAAAGTTCCTGTTTCTCTCTAGAGTCAATGTGACATCATCGTCAAAGTTCCCACTTCCCTTTAGAACTGAAGGTCTGCATGCATGGGGACAGAGTCAGATAGAGCATGGTGATGAGTTCAGTCCAGCTACGTTGGTCCCACCTCCGGACTCAAGAGACTCACACCTGCCACAGGAAGGAGGTTTGGTCACAGAGCTGGCCCCTGTGCCTACCTCTCTGCATCCATACATCCACCCAGATGCAGACTGAAAGCACTTGAGGAAAACAGGTGCACTTCTGAACAACACAAGTACAGATACATTTTTGTCATTTTTCTCTAAATTATGTGTTACAACGAATTGCATAGCATTTATATGGTATTAGCCATTATAAGTATCAAAAATGAGTTACAGTACACAGGAGGGTGCATATAGTGCCATAGGGCTTGAACATCTGCATATTTTGAGATCCAAAGAGAAGGTCTTGGAACTAGTCTCCTACGCCTACTGAACACACTTAGCAGAATACCAGATACACAGGAAATGTTCAATGTGGGTGGCCTATTTATTTACTTCCTTACTTTCTTACTTAGAGACAGGGTCTCTCTAAGTAGCCCTGGATGACCTGGAACCTGCTATGCAGGTTTGAGGCTGGCCTCAAACTCACAGAGATAGGCTTGTTTTTGCTGGGATTAAATGTATGTGCCAACATGTCCAGCATCCAATCTCTTTCCTTTTACTTTCTGACTTCCAGGCTAGGCATCTTTCCACTACCTTATAATGAAGGCCACACCCACAAGACAGCATATCTGGTATTTTACTGAGAGATTCCTGTGGACGATGGCTGGCCACCAAATAAAACTCAACACACTGAATTCCTACTGATGTCTTAAATATCTTTCAAACAGGGGGATGAAGCAAGACACTTGGCAAGTTTCTCTTCCCATTTCCATGGAACGAGTTTAGTTCTACAGGCCTGAGCACTGGGAGCAAATGAACATCATGTAAAACCTCTTTGGCTCCCTTGGGGTGGTGGATGGCTAGGCTCTTCGTGCTGGAAGCCAAGGGATGATGCGCCCATCACATCATTCAGCTGGAGCAGCTGCAGCATGAACACACGGGCTCAGACAAGCACAGGCTCCCTTCAGGCCCACCCCTTGCTTCCTTTTAATGTAGCTCTTTCACCTCAGTGTTTCCACTCATTTGGAGAACTCTGAAGCAAACTTGACACTTCTCTGGATGTCTCTGAGCAGGATTTAGGTGACCTCTAAAGACTTCGTGAATACTACTCTATGTGAAACAGAGCCCTAAAGATTTGCAATACAGTTCCAAGGAGGAAGATATTCAAGAGAAAAGGTGGACAGGTTAACAGTGGGATCTTGGGGTAAAAAGGTCAGAAGATGTAGAGTAGGAAGGCAGCAGGAGGTAGACTTGTCCTTGGGGAGAGGCGAACAATGACTGAGCAGAAGCTGGGGAAGCCTGCTCCCAGGAGAAGCCTGGCATGGGTACCACGCCCTGGCATGGTGCTAGGACCAGACTGATCTGAGGACAACCTCTCCTATGAAGCCACTGCAATCCATGCAATGGAGCTGACAAATTGAAGTTGACTCCTCTACTGTGTCCTTTTCCCATTAAGGGAAAGGACAAGCAGCCCCACAGCAGAGGAGCCCCCAGGGCACCTTAGTTGGGAGAATGGTTTCTGGAGACTCTAGGGGACTAGGGTCTGCATCCAAGCTCTGCCATACCCCAACTTAGTTGCTGTGGACAACTGACTTAAGCCAGAGATAAGACACATGTATGGTGTGTTGGCCACAGAGGGAAGGAAGCCGCAGGAGGTCCACTGGGGAAGGGACAAGGTGAAGCCTCAGGGCTAGGTTGGGACAGAATCATCTTCCCAGTGGACAGATCTTACAAGGGACAGAATGGAGGTTTGGGGATTCCTGGGAACATGATCAAAGGCGAGCCAAGCCCTCTCAGGGAAGTTCTCCCCACAGAAAGAGACTGGAATACTAGCACTTGGCGGGAGAAGTTTGCCAGAGAGGAAAGTGGGTCCCAAGGTTAAGGGACAGAAGACGGGCAGAGGGCACCACTACACAACTACACAGGGGCAGATGTTGCTGACATCACCTCCACCTCTCAGAGCATGCAGTCCAATTAAGTGATACAAACAAACACCCAAGGAGCTTTCTCTAGCAGCTGCTGGGCGTGTCAGAGGGGAGTGGCCAAGGCTGGCTCTGGATTCTGGCAGGGAGGAGCAACAGGCAATACCGGAAAAACAAGTTGTAGCAGGACCCAGGAGCAGGACCTGGAATGCCGGTGGGAAACCTTAGAAGCTGCAGGGATTGGTCAGGCCTCAGGAAGCAGCTGCCATTCTGGTTTCTATTTTGTTCAGAGCCAGCACCCACCAGTATCTTACCAAAACCTGCTTAACATTAAAAAAATGAATACACAGTTCGCCATGGCCAAGGCTTGGGCAAGTTAGTGAGAAGCAGGCAAACTTGAAAAGATCAACAGCAACTTTATGTTGCTCAAAAGTTCCTTTTAAAAAATGTATGAGTGTTTTCCCTGGATGTATATAAGTGTACAACATGTGTACCAGGTGTCTGTGGGGGCCAGAAGAGGGTATCAGATCCCTTGGGACTAGAGCTATGGACACCTGTGAGCCACCACATGAGGCAGGGGATTTGAACCCAGGTCCTCTGGAAGAAGAGCAAGTGATCTTAACTGTTGAGCCATTGTACCTCTTGGTGTTGATCATTTTCTCCCAATGAAGTCAATGGCAACTACAGAATGACTCCACCTGGGAGAGAGGGGAAATTCAAGTGGTATAGCCCTTTCTGTTGGGCTTCCAAGGAAGAAAGGACGGTATCTTTTTGGAGCCTTTCTTCTCTAAGTGACTCATTCATGTTTAGCCCCAGATCCCTTCTGGTAAAGCTCCAGGCTCATCACACAATGAAAGTGTCCGCTCTGACCACAACAATGACATTCCCATGAAATGTCATGCTTTCCCCAAGCACATTGTGCAGGTTTAACATCCTACACGCAACCAATACGCACATTGAGATACCAAGTTTCCCCCGGTGCCGTCACATCTGTTCTTTCTTCCCCTTTCCTAGCACCAGACAAGCAGGTAAAAGGGAAGTCAGCAGCACAGAGGTAGGAAGTCAACCTTTGAAGTCGTGTCAAGTTAGTGAGAAGTTGCTAGACAACAACAGTGGTGGAACGCCGACAAGCTTGCACCCTGAGATTCTGAAGCCTTCACACATATCAAAACGTTCAATTCCAAGTCAGTAAACCAGCAGCCTCCATCCCACTAGGACCAGTCACCAATACCAAATCTCCCATCGTCCCAAGGCAGTGGCGTGTGCAGCTCTCTTAGACAATAAAGGCAAAAACTTAAAGGTCCTGGAGGCCATATGCTTATTCTGCAAACACCGGACTCACCCTAGGCCAAACAGCAGAGCCTTGGTCAGGGTCTCCAAAGGTGCCATCTGAAGGCGCTGCTCACGTTCTGAGGGAGGGACTGGAATTCAGAGCATCATAGTCTAAGGGCTGACACTCCCTTCCACTTCCTCCACCTTATTTTCAGCTCTGGAGAGGTGGGTTGCAGTGCACAATGGTTCTACCTGTCAGAGCAGATAAAGAAAGAATGGGTTTAGGCTCATTTTGCATGTATTTCAAAAATGCTTATAAGGGATGTTGTTTAACAGTTTGCCCCAAGATTGAAACATTTCATCCTGCAGAGAAGTTCCTTAAGCATCATCATAAACCACTCAAGATAGCTTCAGGAAGTCCCTGAAACTGACCAGATTCACTAAGCCCCTCCCTGATAGGGTAAGCAGTAAAAACTGCAAAGAAGATTCTCAGACAAACCAAGCTGCAAAGAAGACTCTGAGGCCAGACCTGCTGCTTGGAAGAAGCAGAAACCAGGTAAGCTGCCTAGAAGGTTTAGACCAGAGTCACCTGAAAGGACACTCTCAAACCTGTTGAGCAGCCTGCAGGCTGTGCAGTGAGCTCCAGCTTCCCAGCTTTGGGAGCTGTCACCCATACCAGAGTGGGCTTTGCTGATACAGCTATCTTTGAATCATTTCTGCTCCTGTAAGTAACCCCAACAATATTCATTGGCTCACCAAGCTGGACTTTGGTCTTTCATGGGATCCCTATCCAGGGTAAGTAGGTGTGTGTGTTGAGTTTCCCCAGGAAAAGTTTTGTCACACATGAAGAGGACACAGGAAAAGCACCTTACTGGTCACAGACAGTACTTTTGTGCTGAGCACTAGATGGATACTTGTGAAAGCAACCAGTGTCTGAAGAATCCAGGGGCTCTTATTCTACTAGGCTTTGCAGACAACAGCTTGGTAGTGACTGTAATCTGCCAACCCTGCTTTGCTTGTGGAAACATCAGGGTGCTGAATGAAACTCTGTGATTTGGAGATCCTAATCCTTCACAAGTCTTCGCTAAACCATTATGAAAGCAAGACTTTTCAAAAGTACTGATATCTGCCCCTCAAATGTTCACCAGATAAATGCAATGGTAACACTAGCTCACATGCACTCAAAGAGGGGCAGGACACTAGTGAGAACCCCACTGTCCACTGTTTCCCTCCCTCTAGCATCCACTGGAATGAAACAGCACCAACAACCTCCCATAGCAGACAGGCTGGACCAAGAGCAGCTGTCTGCCTTTCCTGCAGAGAACTCCACACATGAAGCTCAGCAGTTACACTATATAAACCAGAGCTCAATCTTTGGGCGCAACAGAGAATGACTAACACTGCATTGTAAAGCAAACGAATTGTATTCCAGCTCACCATCACCCTCACCCCCAGACCAGCCACTTGTAATTACAGATGCCTAAATATGACATACAAATCATGCCATACATTTCCAGGAACCTTTCTTTTGGTTTTTTGTTTGTTTGTTTTTCGAGACAGGGTTTCTAATGTGTATCCCTGGCTGTTCTGGACTCACTTTGTAGACTAGACCAGGCTGGCCTTGTACTCACAGAGATCTGCCTGCCTCTACCTCCCGAGTACTGAGAATAAAGGAATGCGCCACCATGCCTGTAGACAATCCCTCAGAGAATCCAATGGTTCAGGGTTAGGGCACCTCAAAAACCAATATTCCTTTCTAAAACCCAGGCAATGGCCTCTGCCCTGAACTCTCACTTTCCCACTTCAGCTGTAACATAAGCACGGCTCCTGGTCTTGCCTAATAGTGGGATTTTGCGATCAGGCCATTTCTGTTCAAAAGGAAATGAGAGGTGGGGAGGAAAAAAAGAGATGAGATGAACTGAAAAATTATAATAATATATCCGGGAAGGTACGGTAGAGATTGGAAAGAAGAAACAGACAATCACTTTGTCATCAATTAACTAGGAAACTATGATTAAGTCACAGGAAATGTAAAAGATGGCCCTGGTGATCTACTCACTCATAATGAGGGAATAGATAGCGTGAACATTTTTGTTGCATTCCATTTCCAACTCTGTTTTATCCTATCTCACTATTCTGATAGGCAGAGAGAGGCAGAAGTGCTGAGCTTGGAAGTATGAAAGAAAGGACAGGAAACAGGAGACAATCAAAGAACCTACTGTGTGCCAAATCACACGAAAGGTGCCCTACCTGGATAGTCTCAGTAAAATCCCACAGCAACAAGTAGTTTGTGTGTTTATCCCATCACTGGAGATCGGAAATTCAAAGAGGCTAAGCAATTATCCTACAGCTACCAGGCAGAGCAGAGTCAAGGCCCTCACCCTCACATTGCCACACACTCAGAAAGGTTGCTCTAGACCCTAAAACACTCAGGCTCATGCATTAAACACGAACAGAAATGAAATGTTCCTCCCCAGTCACTGCCACAAATGTGTCTGCTCTTGCACAAGGCAAATAAATGTGTGCTGCTGAGAGAGCTGCATGCTCCCACATTTCACATTAAATTACCTTGCAGCCAGCCTCCTGCACATTCTGGCTGGATGCTTCTAAAAAAATTTCAAAGGGTGTGCCCCAGTGAATACACAAAACCCACCTTGGAACAATTTGGTCCAATATGTATGATGCTCACAAACAGAAGGTATGCTTTAATAAACAGAAAAACACAATCAACATCAAAGACAAAGACAAGTACATAATGTCTTCCTCCTTACAGCTGAGAACTCAGTTGCTTGTTTTCAAAGGATGCCGTAAAACCTTTTTTGACAGCATCCCATAGGCGGAATTTTTTCAGATGTGCATTTGAATGTTTTTAATTCAGGAAGGAGGTGGGCTTTCTGTGTCAAGTACAAAAACCCAAGTTGTTTCTTACAACAGCAATAAAACTGACAATATGTTAGTAAGACTGATCAAGAAAATACACACATGGAGGGTATGGTTTAGTAGTATGGCACTTGCCTAACACGTCATAGATTTAGCCCCAGTTAAAACACACACACACACACACACACACACACACACACACACACACACACACACACAGAGAGAGAGAGAGAGAGAGAGAGAGAGAGAGAGAGAGAAAACCAATGCCAAGAACAGAAAAAGAAACATTTTCACATATGCCTCAGTCAGAGGCAGGCGGATCTTTGCGAGTTCGAGGCCAGCCTGGTCTACAAAGTGAGTCCAGGACAGCCAGGGCTACACAGAGAAACCCTGTCTCGAAAAACCAAAAAAAAAAAAACAATCTATCCAATATAACTGTATAGCAATATACTTATAAAAATTAGGAAACTACCAACAAAATTAGCTACTAACACAAATAATTTCAGCAGTCCTATATCTGTGACAAACTGAAATCAAAACCTTAAAAGCATAAAAACCAAACAGAGCCAAACCAGGAGAAGAGGAGGCAAAAGAAGAGTAGGATACAAGGACTGGAGCTTTTCCATCAACTTAGTGGTCCTAAGGCAGAATCAACCCCAGCTCCAGAGATGTGCATAACAGTCCCAGTGAGCCTCTCATCTGTGAATCACTTCTTCCCTTTCTCTCAGGGTTACTGTTCCATAAACTCTGTCCATTACTCAGCGCTGCCCTCGCCATCACAAGATCCAGTTTAGCCGCCTCCTGCAGAACAACAGGTTCCTCAGGAGTAGGGGCGACAATAGCATGCTCACAGCCACCTACTGGGCTGTTTCTGGAGCCACATAAGAGCTAGCAGGTGTGACAGTCTGGGCCACACCACCTGTTCTTCCCTGGGACAGGTCCAGTTTGGCTGAAGAAGTCATTCCTTTAGATCTTTTACCTTCATGGAAACAGAAGGTTCCCATCAGCCTGTCCCGTGGCCTGCAATACCAGAGTGGAAGATTGTTGAGAAAAGCCAAGCCATCCCACTCAGGCGCTAGGAAAATGACAAGATCAGCTAAGAACACCTCCCTCCCATTCCACTCCCTTCAAACTAGGAAAGAGCTTGTTGCAAAGTGGATAGTTGCAAACCTAAGAGCCAGCTATCTCTGCCTTTCTTATTCTAAAATTTCATGAGGAACCAGCTTGTGATAAGCATACAATATCCTGGCTCCAGATGCATCACCAAGCCGCTGTTGAGACTCAAAATAAGCAAAACAGGTATGTCAGCCCCAAAAGTTCCTTCTGACCTCACACACCCAGGAAAGCTTGCTGAAAACAAAAATCAGGACATGGCAGGGGTATGTTTTGCTATGATCTTGTCACCTACAAAGACCCCCAACTCCAGTGTCACCCTCCAGTCAAACTTCCTCTCTTCACCACACCTAAAATTAGCTCAGGCAATGGATCAAATGATCAACTAGTTGCAGGAGAAAAACTCACATTAAAAAAGTTCCAGATAAACAAATAGCTCCCCCATGCCAAAGGGGCTTTTAGTTCAACTAGCCTAAATGCAAAACTCGTGGAAAAGCCTGAGATTTCCAATGCCTCGTCCCAGAACTCCCAACCAGGTGCTGGTCCGGAGTCACAGCTTCAGAATATCCCCCAAGGAAACCAATGGAGCCTGGAGTACCAAACCTCGGCAAAGGCATTCCCTCCACCAGCCCCCACCCCATACACAGCCTAACTGCCTGAGGCTCGCGGCAGGGTGGGTCTCAGGCAGGAAGCATTTTCGGAGGGTATAGAGATCAGTCCCACTGTCTCTTTCCCGGTTCCCATGCAATGATCCTCGTTAAGGCAAGAGAGATACATGAAGTTTTCGAGCCAAAATCCCTTTTCCCGGGGTCAGAACCCTCATGGCAGGCTGCTTCCCACAGCTCAACTGAAAAGCGCAGCGCCCTGGGGAGCAACATAGGAACTAAGCAGGGCAGGGCTCCGGGCATTCAGGCTCCTAGCCCCAGACCGCAGTTAAGGGTTCAGGGGCTCCCACCCATCCTCACCACAGCCTCGTGCAGCGGCTTCCCCGACACACCCAGCCCTCGGAGATTCGCGGGTGGTAAAGTCGAATTTTCCGAGGCTCACCCGCGGCTCGGCGAGGCGCACACTCACAGCTGCCTTTCCATCTCTCCAACTTCCAGTAACTGAAATCAGGAAGCTGTAGCCTTCCCGGCTGCCGGCGAGGGAGTGGGTGTAACTTGTGAAGTTTCGTGCTATGATGAATCTGGTCATTTGGGTGTGTTGGAGAGGGCCTAGGGCTGCTGCTCCTCCTCCTCCTCCTCCACCACCTCCTCCTCCTCCTCCACCCTTGCCTCCTTCCTCTCCGCCCCTTTCTTCAATTTAATTCTCGCCTTCGGCTCGGTCACCTAGCTGAGGACTCTGGCTGGAGTCAGCTCCGCCACATCCTGGGGGAGATTTATTCACATAGGGTTTAACTATTTTACAAATGAAATAGGCCGCACAAGGCAGAAGATTGTGGGCTTTAACCTGCACACAGCAAGACGGAGCCTTCTCTTAAAGATAACTTAAAGATAACTACACCCTTTACCTGATCCCCCAAGGGCAGAACCATGAATAGTTTGCTGGACAGAGACACAATTCCTAAACATTTGTTTAAATAAACATAGAAAATAGATAAGGTAAAAGGAAAAAAAATTTAGCCAGCTATCTTTCCTTTAAACCCAGTGATAACTGCTAACATAGTGCAGACTATCCAGAGAATTCTCCAGAAACTCTTCTCTAAGTTCACCCTCTAAACAGAAAACTGCTAGATGTTTGATTCTCATGAACAATATTTATAGGACAGTTGCTAAAAATTGTAGAGGAAACATGCTAACTTTGCTTTCCCCAACAAAGCACTCCAAAGAGTGCTCTTTCTGCTCCACCTTGGTTTCCAAACATTAGTTTCATTAAATAAAACTTCTAATGACCAATGTTAAAAAGAAGCCTCAGGTGGCTGGTCAGAAAGAAGGAAGCAATCACAAGCGAACAAACCAGAAATCTGGGGCAACAGACCAGACAGACACTGTATCTGAAATGACTGACGCAGTCGTGGATGAAATTGGCAGATGAATATGGCATTATCATTTCATAAGGTTA
>CAJQZJ010000638.1:1269517-1292041 GCA_907164525.1 Lophiomys imhausi | reverse complement strand
CACACACACACACACACACACACACACACCCGGCAAGGGACTTTTTGCAAAAACCCAGATCATAAAAATAGAAAAACAACAATCATTAAAGGAATCATAATGACTCAAACACCAACCAGAATTTCAGGCTGGAGGGAGGAGAAGGAAAGGAAGGAAGGAAGGAAGGAAGGAAGGAGAAGGGAAGGAAGGAAGGAAGGGAGGGAGAGAGGGAGGGAGGGAGGGAGGGAGGGAAGGAAGGAGGGAGGGAGGGAAAAGAAAGAAAAAAATGCAGGCTGGGGAGTTGGCTGGACTGGTGAGGAACTGGTCTACAGTCCTTGCCATGTAGACATTGGGAACTGAATGAGATCCCCCTCTCCCAGAGCAAAATCCAAAACTCCAGGTCCACTGGCATGTACTAGATCTTAGCATTGTGGAGGCAGGGGAGAGGAGTGCTGGCCAGTCAGTAGAGCTGACTCTGTGAGCCCCAAGTTCAGTGAGAAAACCCTCCTCAAAAATCTAAAGTGGAGAATATTTGAAGATATATCTAAGGTCAGCTTCCACACACTAACAAACAAATGAAAATGTACATGTGTACACACACACTGTAACTTCCAGGAAAACACTGATCAGAGTTAGGGTGGTTGAAACCACGACAGTTCTATACTTGATACATTGCCCCCATTTATAAACATAAGAAAGAAGTATCTATCTCGTCTTTACAATCTTTTAAATCTGCCCAGAGGTTGGCATAAGACAATTAAGGAAGAAAACAAACAACACCATGCCCATGCATAGCTTGGAAGAAGCAAAATAAGGTGTTTGCATGGAGCAGGGTCCTAGGCTAGAGATGATTCACCCCAGGAAATATTTCTAAGTATGCATAGATGTTTTCCATCTTCACAACTAGGGGAGAGATTCTACTGGGAAGAATATGGGCTGTTGCCAAACAGTCTGCCACACACAGGCCAGCCCCATACCAAAGAATGAGGCAGCCCTGGGAGCCCACAGTGCTGTTCTAAGATGTCACCATCTACTGCTATCTAATGTCTTGCTCATCCCTGTGGTATCATCAATAAATAGCACAGTCTCCAGGAATATCATTTTCCTTCTTTTGCACCAGCTAGCATTTGATGGCTAAGAGCCATCTGCATAGGCTGAGCAGAAGGTGGGAGCCAGGTCAGCAACAGGAAGGCCCTTGGTATGGGATGCAGACTTCAGGGTCCACACGCACACAAAACTGATGAGTAACCGAACTGGGGTAAAAAATAATAAAGGGCCAAGAGGATGATTAAAATCAGGGTACCAGCTTTAGAATGGGAGCTAGGCCGGCTGGGAGGAAAAGCCATTGGTATACGCTGAGACACGTGAAAGTCAAAGACGGAGGAAGATCTCCAGAGGCCCTATCAGTCATATCAGTGGTGGCACCACCAGCCTAAGCTAGAACAGGAAGGGTGTTTAATCTTGTTACAGTTTATCAGAAGAATGTGACAAATCACTTATGGATAAAAGAACACGAGCTCCCCAGTCCATGTGGAGAACGGAAGGGTTTCTGCTCTCACCATTCCCTAAGAAGTTTCTTCTTCAGGTTTTATGTTACTCTTTTTTTTTTTTTTTTTTTTTTTTTTTAGGTTTTTTGAGACAGGGTTTCTCTGTGTAACCCTGGCTGTCCTGGTCTCACTCTGTAGACCAGGCTGGTCTCAAACTCGCAAAGATCCACCTGCCTCTGCCTCCCAAGTGCTGGGATTAAAGGCGTGCGCCACCACCGCCCGGCATGGTTTTATGTTACTCTTAATTCACATATAGTTGTATAAATATCTGTCAGGTACAAGATGATGGATGGTCCCATGCCTGTGTTCCTAGCATGATGTTCAAGTCGGGGTGATTGACAGGTCCACCTCCTCATGGATCTCACTGATTCTGGTAGACATTCAAATCCCCTCCATCAAGCTGTTTTGAAGAATACAAAGCAGCACTGACTACTGTCTTCTGTGCCCCAGATTCCTGAACTCACTGAAGCTGTGCACCCATCCTTTGGCAAGTCTCCCTCTTCCCTCCCCCCTGTCCCTCCAGCCTCTAGTAACCATTACTTTACTATCTGTTGTAGTGTGAATGACAATGCCCCCTACATAGGCTCCTGTGTTTCAATACTTGCTTCCCAGTTGGTGGCACTGTTTGGGGAGGTGGTACAGTCTTGCTGGAAGGAAGACATAAGAGCTGACAGGCTTTGAGGTTTCAGAGCCTCACCCACTTTCAGTTCATTCTCTTGGCTTCTAGCTTTTGGTGAAGGGATGTGATCCCTCAGCTTCCTGTTCCAGTTACCACACCTCCCCCTACACCCCTCACCCCATGGAATCTTTCCTCTCTAAAACTGTAAGCCATAAACTCTTCCTTCTAGAAGTTGCTTTGGCCATGGTAGTTTTTACCACAGCAACAGAAAATTAAGTATTGCAGGCTATGGAATCATTGGGAGATGCAGTGTGTTGGAGTAAATGTCACGGGTGGAGTGGGGGGAGCTTTGAGAGGTCACAGCTGGGCCCTATTCCTGTTTGGTTTTATTTCCTGTGTGTGGATAAAGATGTGATGGACATCTTCCTACTCCTGATGCCTGCTGTCAAGTCTCACCCATCATTATAGAATCCAGCCTTCTAGAACCAAAAACCAAATAAAGTATTTCTCTTGTAAATCATTGGAGTTTATTTCAAAGCAACGGAAAGTAACTAATCCACTGCCCTAAGAAATGTGTCCTTTGATTCTTGGGTCTCACAGAGACTTTCAGTTCTTCTTTCTGAGATGGTTTACTTTCTCCCTGGAATGAGAGAAAAGGTGCTGTGGATTTTGCCTGTTGTTTTACCCAGTACTTCCCAGAAGATGGTTTGTTGCATTTAAATCCCCCTGAAGCCACACATATGGCAGACACCAGATGAAATCATGTTAGATTGAACTGAGTCGGCTCCTGTCTCCTTCCCTATGTCTTCGGCCTGAAAGTGGAGTTCTGTATGGCTGCGTCTGGAGACCTCCTCCCAAGGACTCCTTGAAGTCTAGGCTGGGCCATCTACCAGAGTATAATTAGCACCTGACATGGCTATTGTCGTTTAGTGCCTGGAAATTCTCAAAAGACCTGGACCAAACGTATGCTGACACAGGAAAATGCACCAACATCTGAACAGAAAAGCCTCCAGGCAGAGTGGACCTCTCAGAAGAATATCAATTCCCACCAAAACAGGTCCTCCTAAAGCTGAAGGGCCCACCATACACCAGACCAACATGTGGTAAGGAAGACACTCAACCCTCTTGAGCTTCCCATCATCTTCAAGTTTAAAACTCCTTGGGTATTCTCTCTCTCTCTCTCTCTCTCTCTCTCTCTCTCTCTCTCTCTCTCTCAAAAGGTCTTTTGCATTAGAGAAATAAAATATAAATGTAATTATGAAGCTGCCTGAAAAGAAATGTGTCCAGTAGAGGGAGTACTGACTATTTCCCAACAGTTTCTCAAGATCAGAATCACCATGAGGATGGGATGATGCTAACTGATCCAAGTTACAAAAATAATCTGTTATCAATGAAAGTGAAAACATCCTTGCAAGATATTTTTGAAACATCAGAACTTAGGTGTCCGTAAAACATCTCCACAAACCCACTGGACATTGATACAAGAACAAGCAAGATAAACATGGTAGAAAGCCACATTACGTACATGGAGAAATATCCAGAAAAGGCTAAATAAACCTCTATGTTTTCGGATTCTGTCAGATAAATTTGTAGTCCAGCATGAATGCCTAGGTGGTTGTGGCAGGGCATGTCTGTGATCCCACCAGCTTAGAGTCTAAAGCTAAGGGGGATGTGACTTCCAGCCAGCATGGGCTAGACAGATAGCAAGACTCAAAAACGGGGGAGGGTCATGTTGAGGTTTATCTCTGCTTCTTCTCACCAAATTATTCACCTCAGTCTTTAGCTTGCTGTTTCATACATTTGGTTTGTTAAGAGCTGACTTTTAACATTTCCATCTTATTCAACGACACAATGTCATTCATAGGCCACTGTCCTCTGGATTCTATTTAAGGGTCTTCGGAACCAATATGCTTAGGAATCTACTCAGCTTCACCTACAATGCAACAATAATAGAGGTAAAGTCTGCAGCCTACTGCTGGTACCTGCGGTGACATTTACTTCCATCCATGGTGATAAGCTCAAGTAGAAAGCTGAGGGGTGTTCCCAACAGACGCTCACACCAACCTGCTGGGTACCTAGCAACAGCCTATCAGCAGCAAGGCTGGAGAGCAGTGACCACATCCTCAAATTAGGTGATGCCCTACAAAGGTGTTAGGTAGCCTAGCAGTTCTAAACACACATCTCAACCCTGTGGAACCACCATAGAAGGTGAAAGCTGTCGTCTTGTGGTTAGTTACAGACTGGCTGTCAAAAGCAATCATTTACATCTGAAACTGGTTGGAGGACCAGTTGGAGGACCAGAATTCATGCCTCCTGCTCTCATGCTGGATCGTCTGAGAAGCCGCTTGGGAACAGGGGATGTTTCAGAGCCCTTAATTTGGCCCAGAAGTGGCCTTCCTCTTCTCTGAGAGACAGCCAAGCTTCCTTCACTCTTGCAGGTAATGTCTAATGGTACAACAGGTACTATTTAAATCTCACGTGATAGGAGAATATCCACAGCCTCACATTAAACCCTGTGCAAGCCAACTTGGAAATTCCTTATGGCATTTCCTCTCTCTTGAAACTGAATACTTGATACAGATGTAGGCTTTTCGTATAAAATATAACATCAAAGAGAAAGAGGCCAAGAAAACACTAATGGCCTTTTTAATGCCACCTCCAGAGTGCCCTGCTGGGATGGTGTAGGCAGTTCCTTAGAATCCGAGGCTTCAATTTTCTCAGCAATCAAATCATGCTGTCCAATTTACCCTTTCTGTATCCCTAGTTCTATTTTCCAACTATATTTCTCCATGATTTGAAAGCTCCAGTTTCTGCCGCCACCTCAATTTAGATTTCCTCACAGAAGAATAACTTTTAACATCAAAATGAAAAGTTTCAGGCTTGCCAGTGACCCACATACTAGTAACTGAAGCCAGATCTATAACACGAAGGATGATCCAGGAAAGACAGAAAATGTGAGCAGAAGATACAAATAAGGCAGGTGGGAGGCAGAGGGACTCAGGAGCCCTTAGTAACCGTAGTAAAACACATGGGGGCAGATGCCGTCCTGCCCACATGCAAGCACTGGGTCTGTGGATTCCACGGATGCTCTGTGCCTTTCACAAGAGGTACATGTGGCTTGTGGGGGCCGAGCATCTGGGCTTTCCCTGGTGTGTGATCTTTCAGATACCTCTCTGCTCGGCAGCAATAAGCAAGAATCGCTGCCATTGGCACCCAGAGCAAGATAACGTATAACAGCTGAAGAAAGGCGATAGGGGTTCAGCACCACCTCCTCTCAGAGGAGTGGCGGAGCTTCCCATCCTCAGCACAGACTCTTGGAGGCCTTGGCTGGGAGAATTCCCATTGGGGAAGGCACATTGGAAGAGGCAAGGGCAAGAAAGACAACCACTTGCTCCACTACAGGCTTCCCCAACAACCATATAAATGCCAGAGTGAGCCACGCTTCCCCTTCCAGTGAAATGGATGACTACTGCCAATGGACGCATGGAGTTTTGGGGTTACAGAAGAAGTATTGGCACACACCCAATACTTCTTTAAATGGTAAGGAACATTAATTCACACAGATCATTTTCAGTCATGAAATAAGCCAATACAGTATCTCAAGCAACCTCAGTGTTTGCAATGTGAACAGGTACAAATCAGGCTCTAGCTGTGGCTGGAAGGGGGAGGGACTTACAAGACTCAGGGCTGTGGACGAATTTGGTTATGTCCTTCTGGAAAGCCTCAACTGTGAGGCAGCAACAAGGAGAGCATTACAGGAGAGCTATTGAGGGCCCTGGACTAACAGGGAGGCTGAACAGTTCAAATGCATCTGTATTTGTTAACCACACACTAGAACAGTTTTTAATTTGCTTAATAGTAAATACAAGGATAAATATCACTTCATATCTTATAAACTGGACATTCTGCAGTGTACTACAAGAAAAAGAGACAGGACTGGGTGATACTGGATAAGGAAGGAGAAACCAAGCCCTGGGGAAGGCAGGCATGAAAGGAGCACACCATGAGGTCTGTTTTCGGCACCTGACACCTTACAGAGTCCTCAGCTCATCAATTAAAATTAGTCATTTTCTTATAACTAATGACGAAATGCACGATGAGAACCCACTGGTCTTTCCCTCCCATTTAGGAACGTAGCTGTTAGTTCTTAGCATCCCTACAGGGCCTCGTCACCATTTCCTCTGAAATAAAACTTATTTTCGACCAGGAAACACACCAAGTTTGCATCCTAGATATTACAAGACTTGAAGTAGGGTGACAGACACATGCCCAGTCCCGCGTCTGTGTGTGAGAGAGGGAACAGGGAGTCTTGAACGTTCGTTCATCACAAGGTCAGAAGGAGGATGCAAGTTGCTTAGGCTCACAGAAAAAAGACTAGGGCAACTTCACCCAGACAAACGAACGTACATCTGCAGTGCCTTCCAGCACCCAATCACATCACCACTAAAAATGCTCTTCCACAAAGTAATCATTAAAAGCAGTATATGAGTATAAAAGTGGGAGCCCCAACAGAGAACAGGTAAGAAAAATAATATTCAGCAGCTTCAGAACTCATAAGCAAATCATAAGTGAGTGCATGAGAAATGTTTTGGTCTCGCCATAGACAGACAAAAGGATTGGCACCCAGAGGGAAGGAGGCAGTCAACCTGGACAGAGGAAGGCAATCGGACTCACCAGCTGCCAGCTTCCTCCCAGATAACTACTGTGGCAGATGGCGAGGGAGCCTGCTGGGGACACTGGACAGAGGTATGCACAGCAAACTTGTTACAGACAAAGCTTTCCCTAGGTCCTACCACAGAAATCCCAGGCAACTAAAATTGCGCCTCTAACCTCTGCAGAGCACCAACCCTTACTCACACTCATATTCATTGCAGCTAAAAGGTGGGATGGATCCAGACACTCACAGCCAGGCAAGCTCATCGGTAAAACTTAGCATATGCATATGATAGAGTAGTGTTCCACCATTAAAAGGAATGACGTTCTCACAAGAAATACAACATGAACGGAACTTAAATACAGTAAGATGCAAATGACAAACACTACACCATTCCAGGTACGCGGAAAAGTTCCAAGCACAGAGAGAAGTGCGGTGCTTTCAGTGAGAATGTCTTCTTCCACAGGTTCCTATGTTGAAGGAATGGCCCCTACTTGGTAGAACTGTTCTGGGAGGAGCTAGAAGGTGTGGCCTTATTGTTGGACATGTCTCACCAAGGAATGAGTGATTCCTCAAAGTTTCAAAAAGCCCACACCGGGAATGGTCTCTGGTTCTCTGCCTCCAGCAATAGGCTGTAAGCTCTCAGGTACTGCTCCAGAGCAATGTCTGCTTACCTGTTGCCATGCTACCCACCATCTTAGCCATGGACTAAGCCTCTGAAACTGTAGGTAAGTCTCCAAGTAAATACTTTCTCCTATAAGTTGCCACGGCCCTGATGTTTCTGCACAGCAAGAGAACAGTAACGGGGACAAGCAGTGATGGCTGCACAACATTAAATACATAGTTCGTGTCATTAAATTATTTATTATATACTTAAAACATTATTAATTAGACGGCAGTCACTATGTTAAACAGGTTTAAGACTTTTATAATATTATAAAAAGTAGAAAACTATTTGGTTCAGGGATCTGTGGTTGGTTCTTGAGGCACTACTGACTGCTGAAAGCGAGAGGCTCGGGACTCTGCAGACAGAAGCCCAGCCTTACTTCCTGCCCGTTCGTTCTCTCTGTCACATCCTCGGTCTTCACCTCACAAACCAGAAGACTGTCTTACTGTAGGAGATGAAGTGAGACTGTCCCAACTATCAAATTAAATCTTTCAAAATTATAAAGAGGCCTTTGGCAGTACTCCAGGGGTTGCGGATGAACAGAACATATTTCATGAGGCCTTATGTCCAACAACCCTTGTGAAGCCCAAGTTTCAAAGAAGATTGAGAAACCAGAATGGGTTGATCGTGAGGGACCAGAGTGATAGAAATGAGTTCAAACTACATTATCAACTAAGATCATTGCATGAGCCATGTTCAGACCACACTCAGGTTCCTCTGACAGCTGTGATCTGAAGGGCAGAGATAGAAGAGGTGTGAGGCAGCGTATGTGAGAGCTCTAGACAGCATGGGACTCTCAGGCCCCACTTGTACAATGAATGGGGACATAACATGCTTCCCTCTGAGTCAGTGTGAGGATAGCCTCTATGACAATGATGAGGACTTGCTTCTTCACCACTTTCTCCGTGAAAACCATGACATGAGAGACTGCTCATCTGTATTTGTACCTGGTCCTCAGGACAATTCGGCATGGACTAACTGGTGGCTAGACCCATTTCACAAGCAGAGATAAAGCCCAGAAAGGCTCAAGCCACCCAAAAAGGAGGAGCTGGGTCTGAAATTCGGACCTAGCATTTGGGAAACTGGAACCCCCTCCTCAGCCCCATCACTGCCTGTGGGCAGCCAACCCTCTTGCCGTCACGGACCTTGGCATCCTCAGAACCCATGTATCTGTTTCCCTCTTATCATTACCACGTTTTCTGTTATTATCCTTGGGTTCTAAGTTTACAAAGTCGGAGCACTTAGTGTGACTCCCAAAGACTGTGCTTCCTCATATGTATGTCACCCATGGCCAGGCACAGCCTGTGGGAAACATATGCCAGGCCTTGTCACAAAGCTCCGTGAAATTAATCATCACCACGTCTGACAAGAGATGAGTGGCAAATAACCTAAGCAAATCAAACTGGGTAATAGGGAAAGAATATGAGTAATCCATGGATAGGAAGCGTACAGATGTATTCACTGGGCCAGTTCACTGAAGCAAGGTGTGCAAAGAGCCAGTCACGAGCTGAGCTCTGACAATGAATCATTAGGTGGCTATTTTATATTGACCTATTTGCAACACCTGCCTTAAGCGCTAATACTATATTTCTTATACACATACGAAGAGAATCCCATACTCTTCCAAACTCCCCAGTGAAACAAGGCAGGTGAGCCACACAAAGGGGCTGGTAGGATACCCTTCCTTGTACTGGGCCTAGGGGTTACCCATACCAACTGCTGTGGCGTAGACCCCACCAGAAAGTTGACAGACATTTTATACCACATCACTTGAATCACAGAAGCTACCCTCCATCCCCCATGTATGGTCACTAAGAGGAGAGATTTCCCCTTAAGGGACCCCAGTGCTGCTGACTTCTACTTTCTCAGTTGCACACATCTACACACCTTGCTCGGGCTTGAGCTCATGATTCAGACTTCTCACCCTTCTCAAAGCCGGGCACCTTGGAACCTTTGTTCTTTTCCTGGCCACAGATAAACTCGGCCCATTAAACAACAGCTTTGTAATCCTTACAAGTGTAACTTTCCACTGGCAAAAATGAGTCGGAAAAGCTGGTCTGAGCTGCTCTTAGGTCAGCAGGCTCCTACAAAAATATCCCACAGCCACTGTTTCCTCAAACCTCACTTCTCCACACCCACAAAAGTCACAGGTAGTTGTTTATACACTGCCCATTACAACTTTGAGAGATTCATACTCACATACACACAAAAACCTACTGACTCCTGCTGTGGTAATATCCCAAAATGTACCCGTGGCCTTCAGCATTAACATGGTTTTGCTTTCATAAGGACATGCCACCACCTAGATCAACCACCCAAGGAGACTTGTTCTTGCCTGTACATACATCTGACATTAAACCTTAAATCTTTGCTCTAAGACATCTCCAATCCCTAGCATGTTTTCTTTCTTTATGCTTTCTTAAAATACATAACATACTGTAGACATTTTATACTTTGGCTGTTATTTGTTTATTGATCCTGCCCCCACCACACACACATACACACACACACAAAACTATAATGAAAGCTCTACAAAGACAGCTACTCTTGACACTTCTGCTCACAGTAGAAGTACCTCGAGAAGTGCTTGCTGTGGGTAGATGATTCACTATCACCTGACAGGCACTCCACATCAGAAGCACAATCCAAAACACCCAAGCCTGGAGTCTCTCCTGTTAAGTGCAAAAGCAACTTCTGTCAGAAGCAGAAACAGCAAGGATGGGAACAGGGATTACAGCAAGAAATACAGACCACTTGAGTAACACCTAAATACTCAGGGGTCCCAACATACATCTTAATGTGCACTGAGCCTTTTCCAAGACACAGCACAGCTAAAGACAGATGGGAAAAAGATACCGGTAACCCCCGTGCGCCCTCAGAGTCATGCTTCAGCTCAGCAGCTCCGTCTTCCCAGGCTACAGCTCATGAGTCTTGACATCCACGGACCCTCAAAATCCATACCTTGAAGCTTAGCTCCCCTAAATGATGGTATGAGGTAGAGCAGTAAAATGATTAGTTTATGACAGCAGAGCCCATACACTTGGGATTAGACCCTTATATCCCATGTCTCATTTGTCCTTTCCACCAAGTGAAGACAGGCATGGATTCTTCCCACACACAAAAAAAAAAATTTTATTTTAAATTTTATGCCATCATTTAGGGGGAGTTAAGTTTCAAGGTATGGATTTTGAGGGTCCGTGGATGTCAAGACTCATGAGATGTAGCGAGCTGCTGAGCTGAAAAAGTGCCAAGACCACTTTTCCTTCACTCGGGTAGTTTTGTTGTTGTTGTTTAAAGAAAGGGGAGCATTGTCCACATTTAATCTGTGAGATATAGGGACATGTGTTCTAATGGGGATAGTAACCATGTGGCTTTTATTTATTGTATTTCCCTTCACGGGGTCCCTCTGGAGCCAGCGGCCACTGGATTTGTCAATAACTCTGACTCGCACTGGGGTCAGAACCCTGAGAAAGAAACTAAAGCTCTCCTCCCTGACTTGTGGCCGCTAGTGAGCCATGTATGTGACCTCCAAGCCAGTCCCATTCTTGTCCTCTGCACAGCCTTTGAGATCAACAGCTTGCCTTCCCTTAGGGCCAGGTCTTTTAAGCTCTAATTAACATTTCCTCCAGCTTCCATTTGAAAGTTCCTATGTTCTTATATTAATGAGACTAGGAAATCCAACAGGGGACCTGATTTCCCCAATATCTTATAGTGACCATGAAGGGACACCTAAATTCCAGTAACATATTTGGTGAGGCACACAAGGACAAGCCAAAGTGTCTCTGAAGAGAAAAGGTGAGCTCCTTTTTCCATACTCAGTGCTCTGGCTCCCTGAAAGAAGGGGGAAATAAGAGGTTCTTTTTATCCCTTCTCTCCGGTTGTAGTGGCCAACTAATGGTCATGTGGTTGAAACTAAACAATGCTAAGTCTAATGTCCTATCTTCTGTCCCTGGGCACCTGAGAACCTGGAAGACTTTGGATCAGGTTTACAGGAAGGAAGAAGAGGCAGTTTCTTGGTGGCATCAGGTCTGACACTGTGTCCGAACACATGGACCCCAGGAAGTTGCTTTTGTAACTGGGTAAAAGCACCACACAAAGGCTGCTAAATGCTAAATTAGAATTAACAACTCTCTGACAGGTTGGCTTCTAAGGTTTGCAGTCAACACAGAGGGTCAGAAATCTGTCTGATCTCACCCCATTCGACAGAGGACAAAATGGTGCCAAGACCACTTTTCCTTCACTCCGGTAGTTTTGTTGTTGTTGTTTAAAGAAAGGAGAGCATTGTCCACATTTAATCTGTGAGATATAGGGACATGTGTTCTGATGGGGATAGTAACCATGTGGCTTTGTATCCAGCTTGGTTGGTCATCTCATTAATATAAAGGCCATGTGATTTCCTCACCATCTTGGTTAAAGCAATCTTATAGCATAAATCAAAATGGTGATACTTAAAATTTTCCGATACCACCAAGCCCTCAGAAGATCACCATACCCTTAGAATTTCCTGATACTTAACTCTATCACACCATCCCCACTTCGAACCCATTATGAATTAATTAGCCAATCACATCAGATTGTGAGATCAAGCTCTCACCAATGATGAGACACAGTCACCACCCTCCTGTAGGACAAAAACTAAGTGAACTGCCCTGCCCACCTTGTGTGCTTGCTCACCCAGGTTTGGTCATTGCACACCTTTGTGGTTTTTGCAGACACAGTTTCTCTGTGTAACAGCCCTGGCTGTCTTGGAACTCTCTCTGTCAACCATGCTGGCCTCAAACTCACAGAGATCCACCTGCCTCTGCCTCCCGAGTGCTGGGATTAAAGGTGAGCACCACCACGCCCAACACTGCACACCTTTTTGAAAAGTAAGTTGCCTTGATAAGTTCTTTTTGTGGGACATCAGGAATAGTCTTTTCCAATGCCATCTATGAGCAGATGGCTTACACTTGCCTGTGACTACAGCTCTAGAGGATCCAAGGCCTCTCCTGACCTCCACGGCCACCTGTACTCAGTGCACATACCCCGCACACACATGTATGTACATAATTAAAATAATAAATCCTTAAGAAACTGAATTTGGGCTGGAGAGCTGGCTCAGCAGTCAACAGCACCAGGTACAAACATGGTGCACAGACACATTAAATAATAAATAAAAAAGGAAAGAAACAAAATAGAAACTGAATTTATGTTCTAGCCTTAAAGTTCCCTCAGTTAATTGGCACAGCCCTCTCTCATCCAGACCCTTTTGGCACAAACACCACATTGGCTTAATTTAACAAACCACTTCATTCACACCTGGATCTAGACATTTATCAATGGCCAAAAAAAAAAAAAAGAAAGAAAGAAAAATCCAAAAACAAAACCAGAGCCAATAGCCGGGCGGTGGTGGCGCACGCCTTTAATCCCAGTACTTGGGAGGCAGAGGCAGGCGGATCTTTGTGAGTTCGAGGCCAGCCTGGTCTACAAAGTGAGTCCAGGACAGCCAAGCATACACAGAGAAACCCTGTCTCGAAAAACCAAAAAAAAAAAAAAAACCAGAGCCAAACAAATTCATGATCATTAAACGGTTATTGTCAAGTGCATCTTCAACAGTCATTAGCAATCACCTGGAAGTCTCCAGTCTATTCACATACACACTCGTGAAGTTTATATATCCTCCTCTTTCTTCCCAAGTCTCCAGTAGCTTCTCCTCCTTTCTTCTCTCCACAGTTGACCTTTTATCCCACTTCTTGGAGAAACGTGAATGAAGTGACTTCCACAAACTTGAAAGCCTACCATAGCCCCTGGCAAGGCTCTGTCTGCATCTACACACTGCAACTTCCTGTAAGCGTAGATTACAATCATATCTAAAGCCAGCCGCTCCACTGAGACTCCTTCCCATCCTACCTAGACTCAACACTACTCCAGCCATCTCTCCTCTCCTCAATACAGTCAAATTATAAATACACAAATCAGCTGTGCTCATGCTTTCTCATCCAGAAAGACTTGAGGTTGTTCATTATCCGCTGAATGCCGTTCTTTTCCCTTTCTCATGATCCCAGGGAAAATAGGCTTCCATCTATTCCCAGGTTCTTCTCAAGAGACCTAAGAATTGGCAAATCCAATGCCTTTTTCCATCTTCGTCATACTTGACCCATCTTATCCATGTGCAATGGTATAAATCCTGCACTTGCCAAGACATCATGATCCTTCCATCCCACCAGTTGCTTTTGCCGATTCCTTTTCTTCTCCATGTTGAACAGATCCAAAGCTTCAAACCTCAAAAAGACAAAGGTTTTCTTTTCAATCTGCACTCTCTCTCAGTATAGGATACATATAGACCTGCTTCCCAGATCTTATTTCAGGGTACGACTTGCTCTCTCATGTGAGGACTATGAACAATAGGCATCCTGTGGTGACTGAATCAGAGGTGTAGAGGCCCCCAAAGAACACCTATGACAGGTGCTCTTAGCTCACTGACAGGTGGTTCTACAGAACAGTGTGATGTCTATGCCCAAGTGTGCTTCCTCTCCCTTCTTCTGAAAGGCTGATTCTCTTAAGTACTATCTTCCTCCTAAATGTCATCTTCTCACCCACAACTCTGACAGATCCCAGGCAGCCTCATGACTACATCTTTACATCTATCTCTCCACCGGTATCAGGACACTGCCTCTCCCTGCAAGATACCACATTCAGATACCCATATGTGAGCTAATCCTTCCTTCCCAGCTCAGCAAGGGTAACTCAACCCTCTCAGTGGTTTAGGCTGAACTGCAATGAGGAGCAGTTAGCACATCACTGTCACAACCCATGTCAAATTAGTCAGAAAATTCTATTGCACCCTCTTCGCAGAAATGAGCAAATCTAAATCTCTTTTCTCTGTCCCTTAACTGTCAGCAGAACCTGGCCAGGATGTTCTCTACAGAATTATAATAAAGCTTCCACAAAAGTCTCCTTTTTTTTTTTTTTTTATTCTGCTCTCGATAGCCCATTCTACTGGAAGCCAAAGGGATCTCTAAAATCGTGGGTCAGATCCACCCTCCTGTGCTCAGGGGCAGAAGCCTCAGCAGGACCTGCACAGCTAGCTGCATGGCACCACCACTTCTCTGCTCCTTCCATTCATGTTCTTGACAAGGAAGCCACACTTGGCCTGCTGGGTGACCCTGAACTTTCTAGACATACTCTTTCTTTCTAGAACATCCCAACATGCTTTCCATCTTCATTTAAGCAGCACTCAAATTTCCTCCACTTCCCCAGAAATAAACCATCCACCCAAAGCAGCTCTTTGTCTGTTTTCAGTAGCAACCACCACCTCTTCTCACCCTATACCATTAAGTTACACTTTATTAATATGAAATGAAATAATCACCAGAGGGTACTAGTCATGAGCTAACAGTTTTTATTGTTTAATGGCAATATACAGAGATAAGAATCTTTACATCTCTTTCTCTCTTTGTTTTTGTTTTGTTTTGTTTTGTTGTTTTATTTTTGAAGACAGGATTTCTCTGTGTAGTCCTGGCTATCCTGAAACTCACTCTGTTAGACCAGGCTGGCCTTGAACTTACAGAGATCCACCTGCCTCTGCCTCCCAAGTGCTGGTATTAAAGGCATGTGCCACCACACCCAGCTTTAAATCTCTTATGATTAAGGAATCCCAAGAATCTAGGATGGTACCTGGCATGTCATGGAGCATAAAATAAAAAGACTTGCTGAAGAAATAAAGTGTGTCTCTTTTTCACAACACTGATGATGTAGAATAAGGCATAGAAGGAAAGAAAAAAGTGAAAAAGACAGAGAAAAGCTAAAGACAGGGTGAGAGCACAGTCCTGCAATCCCAGCACTAAGCAGGCAGAGGTAGGAGGATCGGAAGTTCAGATTCGCCTTTAGGTATCTAGCATGAGGCCAACTTAGTCAACATGGAACAAAAACAGGTCTATCATATAACAGGGAAAGGAGATGTGGGCAACAGAAACAAAGGCTGCACACAGCCCCAAATGCACAAACCCACAAACTCAAGAAGTCCTTAAACTCCAAAGAGTACCATTACAAATGGTCCACCTGTTACAGCAGATCTGGAAGAGGCAGAGAAAGAGAGAGAGAAATCATGTGATGGCCTACAAAAAGGTAATATTAGCTGAACACCAAGTTCTCAGCAGGAGCAAGAAGAACTAGGAGATGATGAGCCAAAGTCTAGGGGAACCTCCCCACCACAAGAGGACCAGCTCAGCAGGAGGAAGGGTGACTTAGACAGACACACATGGCATCAATAGCAGTTATAGGAGGTTTAAATTAAAGAAAAAACAATAACAGTATCTAAAACAGTACCATACAAAAAGCAGAAGAGTTAAAATACTTGAATGCCTTGTATTTTCTAGTAAGAGATAAAAGGAGAGAGAGACACACATACACACATGGGGGACAGAGAGAGTTTTGTAATCGAATTTAACTATGATAAACTTTGAGTCAGGAAGAGTTTTTTTTTAACAAAAATAGTAAACATTTAATGGTCAAAACAACATAATTCCAAAGGAACATTAGAGTAAAAACTGATTTTTACAACTATCCATGGGACCAAAGCAATAGTTCAGTAGGAAAGGGGTGCCGCTGCCAGGCCTGATAGCCTAAGCTTGCTCCCTGGGGCCCATGTGGTAGGAGGAGAGAAATAACTCCCACAGTTGTCTTCCAGCCCACACACACCTGCCATGCCACATGTCTGCTCAACACATACACATAAAAATTACCTAATTAATTCATTAAAATAAACAAAATTATACAAAGTCAATATTGTAAAAGGCCGGCTCTCAAATCAAAATATGACAAGTGACTTGAACAATGAGTTTACAAAAGAGTATAGTGAAATGACCGAATAAATTACAAATAGGAAATGACATTGTGAGTTATGAAAAAATACAAATTATAACCAGGAAACCCACTTATTATTAGAAGAATACAAGCAGAGTGACAAATAATACCAAGGTTTTCCAAAGGATATAAAGTCAACAGACGCTCTCTTATGCTGATACAGAGGGTGGCTGGGTTATTCTCTTTACTAAAGTGGAGAAATCATCAATTCCAGTGCTGAGGACACATCCATGAAACACGTGCACCAAGTGCAAGGGCGTGTCCTCAAGGACGCACTGCAGCAGGGCTCGCAGTGGCCATATGCCATGCACACCCACAGGTTCACCTGCAGCACAATGGACTACAACATTGTGGTCCAACTGAGTTGGATAAATTACACGAGAGACGCGAATCTTATCCTCAGGGCCCTTCTTCACAACATCTGAGAAACAAAGCCAGGCTCAGCAAACTTATTAAGCCGAGAGCAACTCATTCACAGTCCTGAAACAAACTGGGCATGCTGGCTCTTGCCTTAGCTAATCTTAGCTTTGAGGAGAGGAGGCAGGCAGATTGATTGATTGATTGATTGATTGATTGATTGATTGAATAATCAGCAAAGCCAAATGCTATCGTTTCTGTATGTACAAAGTATAAAGAAAGAAAATACAATTTCAGAAAACCTCAGACCCATTTGTTTTCTTGGGGTAGGGGGAGTAAAGTGTGACTGTTGGTGGGAATGAGGTCTGTCAGGGTTGGGGGACCGCAACGTTAGTGGTCATTTTACCCATCAGGCCATTCACCTGCATGCAGGGCACAGCCGCTGGGATATATGGTGCACTTCACAACTAAAGAAGAGTTAATAAAGTCCGAAGGAAAAAACTACCTTGGAGAAAAGTTATTTGCCACTACTGGTCCCCCTCCCCAATAAGAAATTCTTATTCGCATCTATAGCTGTAAAATCATGTCTGAATATCACTGCTCCATTAAACAGCTCAGCACCTCAGCAAGTGAGGCCCCTAATGGCAGATAACTCACTTTGCTAAAGAAGACATTTTACTAAAACATGTTCTTTCCAGCATTATTAGGAGAGTGGCAGATCATCAGATTACAAATACAAGTGGCTCTTCTTGGAGGAATACTGTCAGAGAGGGGATGGATGGATGGATAGATATATGTACATATGCATGCATGATAAATTCGGTCTGTAAATATATACACATGTATGCATGTATACACGTACAGATAGGTAGACATCACAAAGTATGTATGGGTATGAATGCAATCTTGGCTGTGACTTATTTAAAAAATGAGAGTTGGATTTGAGAGCAGGCTCAAAGAACCCACAATCTTCCCCAGTGTTCTCTGTGGGGTCACTGGAGTGGATGAACTATGAACATGATGCTTCCAGGCCAAGGGCACTGGACAGGGAGTGCAAAGGATCAGATTGTCCTGCCCTCGCTGCATCTAAAGATTCAGACCATCCACCTAAAGTTCGCCTTTCTCATCATGGACTCATGACCACCAAATAAGGAAATAAGTAATTTTGTTTGTTTGTTTGTTTGAAGAAATGTCAGTCCTGGGGCAGCACGAAGCCTTCACATCTTCATATGAGGCAGCTCTCTGCTGTGCTTTCTCATTAGGAATGGGCCAAGAGAACAGGACATCAAGTTCTCTGGCAGATGAATTTGCACAGGCTGGCAATGGGAACCAGGTTTGATCACCTTCGTTTGTGACTGCTTTCTTCTGTACAGTATTTCTATGCTTTCTTTTTCCATTAGCCCTAACCACAAAGATGGATACATGCCCAAACAGGGGTCAATACTGAACCTCTAGCCTGTGAAAGCTAGCTAATGGCCCATAGAAACTAATCATAGACCTTGAATTTTGTTCTTTAAAAAAAACAAACAAAAGAACTTGTTGCAGGTTATTTATGTTGGGGGGGAGGGGAGTGGGACCTCATATCCCAAGTTATTTATGTGGCAATCAGAGGACAACTTTCAGGGATCAGTTCACCTCCTCCACCATAAGGGTCTCGGGGATCAAATGTGGGCCGTGGGGCTTGTGTGGCAGGTGCCTTTCTCTGCTGAGCCATCTTGATAACGCAGATCTTGGTTTTCACACATGAGTGTGTTCAGTTTTGAACTGCTGAGAGTTACTAGTTTGCTTGGTCCATGCTGGCCTGAGTCAAGACAATTGAAACCTGGAGAACAGGGGTGGAGGAGAGATCATCTCTGCATCCAGTGGTCCCTAATCCACCTTTCCCTGATCTTCGCCCAGGAAGACAAGTGCCATGCTAGCCTGCAAACCCCTGAGGTTTCTGGCCCTGCAATTCGCAGCTCTTACTCACGAGGTCTGGTTATTTTAATCGGTGTTTCTAGGGTTTTTCTGCTGTGTTGTTTTGCAGGGGTGAGCAGTGGAGGCTTGCCCTCTAAGGAGCTCCACTCTTCATCCCACACTGTGTGTAAAAATGTTTCCAGTCCCTAAACTTTCTCAGGTTAAGTCCTTTAAAACTACCTTTGGTGTCTCGTCCTTGCCTAATACCCTCGTGTATTCCCCTGTTCAATCTTTCTTCAAAAGCTTTTCCAAACACTAAATAATCACAGGATGGATGTGGTAGATTCTTCTCTCCACCACCTGTATGTGGGACACTTCCTTCGGAGCTGGTGGCTGAAAACAGTGGGAGCTAAAGCTGCCTTGCCAGCCTTCAGATTACAATCTCAAGAGTTTTTCCAAAGAAAGCTTTCTGGTTGGGAGGAAACCAGTTGCTTGGGGCAACCAGAGGAAGTGCCTTTGAAACCACACAACATGCAGTGGAACCACAGGCAGAGAAACCTCTTCCTGTGACTCTGCTTAGGCCTTCTGCTTAAGGGGCCATGAGTGGTGCTCAGTTCCAAGAAACAGCCACCATGAGCCAAACTGGTCTGTGACAACTCTGCCCAACACTCGGACGCTGGACTTCATATTTACATGCCTCTCTCTCCATTATCTCTCCCATAGGCATGAGGTGACAGCATTACACAGAATGGCCCAAATGCATGAGCTAGCTAGCCCGCAGTCCATGGTGAGCTTCGCACCAGCATCCCAGTGCCTAGAAAAGGATGAAAGGCTGCAGCCCTGCATTGTCTACTTTTCTATAGACCACCAAGGAATAAAAGGCTCCCAACTGCAGCAAATTTGTTAACCAAAGGGCCACTTAAAAATAAAATTGCTGGGAGAGCACTCTCTCACAGACTAATGAATGGGGACCCTCTTCTCACAGTGCAATTGAGAGTACATGAGCAGCCCTTGAAGGGCCTTGCTAGAGCCCACACCTGCACCCCGGCCTCTGTAGGGGGCTTGATGTCCTGCAGTGATGCCTGCAGCCCAAAGAGGGTGCTGGGGAGTAGAGGAAGCCGGGTTTGTGTGTATGGAGGGAACTGAGGTGTGGGAGAGAACAGATGCCTGATGGTAGGACTGAGGACGGTAGCAGGTAAAACTAACTGGGTGTGTGCTGGTCGCAGAGCCAGAATAGAGGTTAGGAAAATCAGAAGGAGCAAACTTTTCTTAGAAAGTGCCAGATAACTAGTATTTTTAGACTGGGAGGGGGCCATCCGTCTAGACTGTACCTACTCACCTCTGCTGTGTGTGTCAGCAACTGTAGAAAATAGGCAATGAGCAAGTATGGCTTTGTTCCAGTAACCCTGAGGCATGAACACTGAAATTCAAATTTCACACTGAATTCACATGACACAGACTCTGACAGTCTTGCGTTGCTTCACATGAGGAGTGAGTTCTGGGAGATGCATCATTCTGTGTGATTTCCTCACGGCAAAGACATTTTAGAACGTCCCTCACAACCAAGCCAGCCACAGCTCAGCTCTCGTAAGGAGCCACCTGCACATTTGTGATCTGTCACAGACTCAAATACCTGGACGTAGTGTACGATTGCTTTGCTCATCTTGTCTATCTTTTCTCCTAATGACTTAAAAATGAAAATGGCATTCTTACTTCAAGAACCTTACAAACAGAAATCCAGAAAACGTTGACCCTCAGACCAAGTTTGAAAATCCCAGAACGAGTCTCAAAGCACTACAGATTATCCAGGGATCTCCCTCCCAGCTCCTGACAGTAGGCAGGGCTCTTGTACTCTGTGCCTTGTGTATGCCTTTGCTCCCGTCCTTACGGCCTGTGGACTATGGATGGATAGGTGCTGCTGCCACACACAGTGCCCTGTGAGAAGTCTCCCATGCCTCACCCATTGCTATAGCTCTAGCATTTATCTTAGAACCTAGAACATAACAGGTTCTCGGTATACATTTCCTGAGTCAGTTTACACTCCACAATACACATCATTTCACTGATCTGACGAGCAATCCTTAAGTAACCAACCAAGTCACGGGGCTTCCCATTGTCTGAAAGCATAGCCATGAATCTCGTTTCCTCAGAACTGTTGGTCAAGGCCACAGAATACAACACATACACTACCCTGAAATGAGATGTTGCCCATTGGTCAAAGCAACTTAGTTTAACCAGTGTAAAATACTGGGGGTGGGAGGTGCGGGTTGGGGGAGGAGGGATGGGGATGAGGAGAGGATGGGGAGGGAGGTAAGATGATGTTATTCTTTGCGGCAGGAGAAAGCTCAACAGCAGCATTTTGCAGTCACACCCTATAGCCTTCCTTTACAATAGCTTTACATTTCTCAGGAAATAGAGATGTTCAGGGGTTTTCATTATTATTATTATTCTCTAAATGATTCACTGGAAATCCTGAATAGAAGTGTGTCAGGGATCAAATTTATAAGCAGAGGAAACACAAAGAACCACAGCAGAATCTGTATGGAAATGACTCTTGATTATCGATATTTAGGTAACTTACAGAACAGGGCTCTAGAGCGGCTGGAAGGCAGGTGGGCAGCAATGGAAGAAACTCACACCCTCACCCCGCCCACCCCAGCCCTCATAAAGCAACTCAGCAGGACCCTTCTAAAGAATAGAGTTCACCCTAGAGTACCACGTCATCACTCTTGTGCCTAGACCTCTCCATGGGCCTCTGCTTGATCTGATATAAGACTGCACTGAGACTCAGGCTCCTGGTGGGAAGAGAATGGGACTGACTCAAAGTATCCAGGAAGAAAGGCTAAAATAACAACACGTTCTGCAATCCAACAGCTATTGGGTTTTAAATAGTATTTGTATTCTTCTTTTTCTTTGCACCCCCCCCCAAAAAAAGAAAAAATATCCCATAGCAACTAAACTGAATACCTCAGTATTCAATAAGCTTACCCGGCAAATGAATCTGGCAAGAATATAGTTTCTTACTAAAGGCCACAAGTAAGGGGCCAGACAATCTCAAAGGTCTGCTCATTCTACCTAGTTGAGGAGCAGTCAATCATGAGACACCATTTGTTTACAGAAAAAGCCAGCACACTTGGGCATCCTCACTGTTTGAGTGACCCCATCAATAACCCCTCTTCATAATCACAGATCAGCTCATCCTCAAATTCGCCCTAGTGTGTTGATATTCCACTCGTCCTCATAGGCTGCTGTATTATAAGATTTTAGCTTCAAAAGACATCTTGGTGGACTGGGAAGATGGCTCAGTCGGTAAAGTGTTTAAGACCTTGTTAAAGGGACTGAATTCTGAACCCCAGCGCACATTAAAAAAAAAACCACCAACAACAACAGGGGCATCAGTGTGCACCTATAACCCCATGCTGGGGAGGCAGAGACAGGAGGATCCCAGGGCTTGCTAACCAGGGGTTAGTGAGAGACTCTCTCAATTACTATTGTAGAAAGCAACAATTACTATGTTAGAAAGCAATTGGGGAAGATACGCAACACCAATGTGTTGCTTACACACACACACACACACACACACACACGCACGCACACACACACACACACGCACGCACGCACGCACCATTTTATTAGGAATCTCATTATCAATATCTCTCACTGTTTACTTTCTTGAAATTACTGAATAAACCACAAATAAAGACCAAAAGAGAAGCAGGTGTGGCTGTGCACACGTGCAATCCCAGCTAGGAGGACAAGGAGTTCATCGGCAGCCTCATCTTGGCTACATTTCAAGACTGAAGTCAGACTACACTGTACAAGACCCCCTCAAAACAAAGCAACCTAAAGAACAGAATCTGATGCTCAGTTTAAGAGCTAGTTAATCCTCAGATACCCAGTCTATACATACCCATGGAGGCTCTAGGCCTCAGATACCCAGTCTATACATCCCATAGGAGGC
>CAJQZJ010000638.1:1238781-1269507 GCA_907164525.1 Lophiomys imhausi | reverse complement strand
GATATCCAGTCTATACATCCAATAGGAGGCTCTAGGCCTCAGATATCCAGTCTATACATCCCATAGGAGGCTCTAGGTAGTAAAGAAAGCCTTAGCCAAGCTTCCTCTTTGATTTTAAAGTCTCACTAGGAAAATGCAATCTCCGTTATTTATATTTTGCTAAAGGGATTGGAACAACTCTGAAGTGAGTTAACAATGGAAATTCAGTAATTATTTTAAGTCCATGAAAGATTTTAAGGAAGAACACTTATGAGATATTAAAACGTCCCTTTTTCCCCCCCAGTTCCTCCATCCTTAAAGGGGGCTTTCGGATGTCAAAATAATTGATGTTAAGCTTTCCAAATAACCTTTGGCAAAACGTGGAGTGAATCCTTTCTGCAATTTGCTACTGTTTGTAGTTCAACAATTTCTCATTTTCTTCATTTGAGCTGGTGAAGACACACATTTAACATGTTTAATTAGAGTGCCACAGCGTGCCTTGGTTTCAAATCCAAAATATTCCGATCCAAAATTAATCTTTGGGCTTCGTATTTGCTGCCAAGAATCAGAAAAGCTAAAAATAGCAAAAATCACTTCACTAAGTGGAGAAGAGGTTCAGGAGGCCTCTCAGCTGCCAACAGACTCAGGATGGAACCCAAAGGCCAGCCATGGCTATTCAAGACCCAAAGTATGGAAATGTGGTGGCCCCTCAGCATGCTTTTACTTCAAAATGAAAAGGTATCACACACATACTTAACAGCATTGTGGTACCAAGGAGAAAAACTGACTGAGAACAAGCCTGAAAAATGATAACAGCACAGACTGGTAGAAGGCAACACTGGACAAATGGAGGTGTCCAGATTCCTCTCTGCTTTAAAACTGAAGACATTAAATTATCCCAGGAATTTCAAACAGTAACCGGGATGCAATGAGCGAAAATAAGACTATGGGAAACTTTACAAAGCAAACAACTCGGGCTTTTCAATAAAAATAAAAGTATTAAAAAAATATTCCTTGGCCTGGCGTGGTTGCGCACGCCCTTAATCCCTGCACTCAGGAGGCAGAACCAGAAGTGGATCTCTGTGACTTCAAGGCTAGCCTGGTCTACAGAGTGAGTTCTAGGACAGCCAGGGCTGTTACACAGAGAAATCCTGTCTCGAAAAACCTTAAAAAAAAAAAAATTACAGTTCTCAGAGCTGCAGAGACCAATGTCCTAGCATCTGGTGGAATCATCCCAGGGTAAAGGGAGGTAAGGGGAGGGGCCTAATTCACCCCTGCTATCAAAAAGCTGCCCCCAAGACAGCATCATTAGCATATTCATGAAGCAGAATACTCACTGGCCCAGCCCCCAATGTCACTACTGCTGCACTGTGATTAAGGTTCTACCCTAAGAACTCTAGGAGCAGGATCCAGTCCCAGCAGCAAGGAATTGATCCGCTGTGGTCAGGTGTCTCTTCCTCAACTCCAAATATGATGCTGCAATCCTAATTTTTAAGGCAACAGTAATAGATAATGGGAGTTTAGTTAGGTGACCGATACCCTCATAAAAGAATCTAAGAGAGAGGCCCCTTATCCTTCAGCCAGGAAAGGAGGACACATCGAATAGCCAGACCCACACAATGCCTTCACCTTGAACTTGCACAAACATTGTGGTGTCTTGCGTATACATTGTCTAAACCACAGGTTTACACTGTTTTGTTACAGCAGCCAAATGGATAAGATACAAATCATGTTACCTGGATTGTGATTCAAGAAGTGTTTAAAGTTTATGAGACAGGGCTGGCAAGATGACTCTGCTGATAAAGGCACTCGCCACTAAGCCTGAGGACCTGAGCTCAGTCACATGATAGGAAGACAGGAACACTCCCCTACGTTGTCCTCTGACCCTCTCACACTCACGGTAGTGTGTGTATGCTCACATGCACACACACAAAATAAAATAATTAAAAATTTAATTGTAAGACAAGAAAGTAAATTTGAAAACTGACTGGATATTTAATCACAAAGAGTTAAGTTCAACATAACTTTTCATGTCATCTTTTAATGATAAAACCTAGCACACCAGCAGATGAGATGGTAGAGTTAATTCTGTAGTGCAGTTCTACACAATCCACTGTGTAGGTATGTGTGTATTTGGTGTATATGTATGCAATGTGTATGCATCTGAATATATGTGAACATGTGTATGAGCTTACATGTGTACAAGGGTGTATGTGTACATACATATGAGTATATGCATACATTTGTGTGGGTGTACATTTGTGTATGTGTGGGAGCAAATGTAGAAACTGTGAGTAAAAGCAGACTGGCCCCATGCTGACAATTCTTGAGATGAGTGAAGGTCATCAGAGTTTGTATGGAACTCTACTATATTATTCTCTTGGATGATAAATATTTGAAATTATCCATAATATAAAAGCTTTTTTGTAAAACACAATATATATAAGAAATATTGTGGTTTGCACACCCAGAAAATGCCTCCGGGTGGCCTGAGGGTGTGTGTGGCCTGCAGACATACTTTGTTTGGACTGTGAACTGTTTAAAAATGTTATTTCCTTTTTCATCCAAGATTTAAAAATACGACTTCACATAAAAAAATTAGGATTTCCGACTTGTCTTGAAAACTGAGAGAGATCTGGAAGCGCTGAGCCATTGCAACAGGCCCTGGAGCAGAGCCCAGGGCTGACTCTCCAATCCTGGCACACACTGACCTCTGCAGCCTCCCTAGATAGTAGCTATTGGCATCTGGCACCCACTATGTGGGGTATACAGGGCAGCAACTTTGAGCGGACACCAAGGCCAAAGTTTCCAGAATTAACATGTTCTCTGTCAGCCCAAACGACCAGTCACCACAAGTTCCTGCCAATAGCCCCAGCCCAAGCACCCAGAGAGTCTCAGCTGATATTACACAGTGCCCTGATTGGAAACATGTGCAGGTTTAACCCAGTGCAAAAGCAGACCTCGGGGCTCCGTCACGCACTTGGCTTGAGGACCTCCCACCCACTGTGCCAATTTTCCTTATCATTCGGCCTCAGGACTGACTCCTATATGGTGCCACAGGCAGGAAGGGGCTGAGCGTTTATTCAGCATCTCCCTCCTCATTTTACAAGTCAGGCCAAGAGAGCGGAGAAGTTGGCCTACTCTACCAGGTTTTTGAAGGGGTCCCTGGAAGAAGTGGTGGGAGGAGTCTGTAATGTGAGATGGAGCATTGGCAGCAACCACACACCCAGGGTCACAATTTGCTCCTGAGTTTGTTCAGTGACTTCAAAATATCTTTCCAGGAGTGAAGAGATGGTTCAGTGGTTAAGAACATGTACCGTTCGTTCTCCCAGAAGACTTGAGCTTGGTTCAAAATATCCATGCCACAAGGACTCAAAACTGCCTTTAACTCCAGCTCTAGGGGATTCACCCAGGCCTCTTCTGGTCTCTGCAGGCACCTGTACTCACATCACACACACACACACACACACACACACACACACACACACTTAAAAATAAATCTTTAAAAACATGTTTTTGTGGTGCATGTATTTAGTCCCAGCACTCAGGAAGGCAGAGGCAGGTGGATCTGTGTGAGTTCAAGGCTAGCCTATCTATGCAGTGAGTTCCAGGAAGCCAGAGCTACACAGTGAGAGTCTATGTTTTGTCTCAAAAACAAAAACAAATTGTTTTTCCAACGTGACAAAGGCAACATTTCTCCAGAGAAAGAGACAAGCTTTCAACCTGGACGAGAACCAGGGCTTGAAGCACAGGGGTTTGGTAGGCTGCTTTAGCTGACTACTCCTTGTGGCATGAAAGTTACATGGTCACCTACCACTTCACCACTGTCACTCTCTTGCACAGAAGTGAGGACAGGTAAGGCCTTCAGACATTCAGGCTCCCTAAAGGTTCCTTCAGTCCCAGGCTCTCCATATCGGCTTAGAGTCATTCTCTTCCACACAGCTGACTCAAAAGCAGATCTCAGGGTTCAAGAGTGGCAACCATATTTGTAGAGTCATTCTCTGTGAACTTGGGCTCTTCTCAAAGTGGGTTCACTTTGATAGCACGAGGCTATTCTTAAATTTTAATTAATTCACTTGCAGACACATTGAAAAAAGAAACTTAAAAGCCCCCTTGGGCAATTTAGGAGAATAACTGTGGAGTCCAAGTGGTACCTTGGACCCCCAGTGGAGAGCTCATTAGCCTATCATTCCCCCTCAGAGGCTGGCACATCTCCCTCACTTTCTCATCACTTCTAGAATGTCTCCGGTTAGCAACTCTTTACTCCCTTTTAAAATGCAGGAAGACACAAACTGACTGTGTCAATGAGGTCTAAGGCCACCACAGTAATGACCTGGCTGGGGTTTTGTTTTCTTGGCATAAAAACTGGCTTTGGGGAGCTCTTTTTGGACCGATGGTGAGAGGATGCAGCTTATTGGTCTCATAAATGCATGAGGTGTGACTCACAAATGCTTACTGCAGCTGCAAAGTAAGAGGTTTGAACTGCAACCCAGAAGAAGCAAGAGTTTAGACCCCTAGGGGTCACCTATAGCCAGCCAATCCCCACTTAGCCAGAATGTGACACACTCCCTGGAGAGTGACCAGGAGATAAGCCATGGCAATTATACTGACAAGATAGAACATAAACCTAAACAAAGACTGTTACCACAAAGATAAATAGAAGGGTTGGAAGAGAGAAGGGGGTGAGTGGAAGATGGGGCTTTAGAAACTTAGGTGGCTGGAGATGCCAGTAGTCCAAATGACAGAAAAGATATAAAACTACAGTCTCAAAAAATACATTGAAACAATTGTTTCTTGAGCATCTCTCATGTGGCAGGCCCTGTGAAATGTACTGAGCGTTTATCAGAGAGCTGAAGAGAGCAAGAGGGGACAGAAAAAAAGCAGACACTTCTGTTAATTTCTTTGCTTTGAAAGAATGGTAGAGAGAACAATACTACTAAGCTCATTTGGGAAAATGCTGTCTGATGTGATGTGAACCAGGCTGAAGGAGCTAGAGATACATAATTTAAATGATCAAATTTAGCCACTAGTTTACATTAAAAATATTTTCTCCCCTATCTTCAGATGGAAGTCCATCCTTTGGCCCTCCAATCTGACTTAGCTATTGTCTTTTCCTGGTACCCCTAAATCATCTGTCATAAACACCAGCTTTCTCTGTTCTCCCTCAAGCTGATCCAAGCCACCAGATGTCCCCAGTCCCTACCACTGCTGTCTGTCCTCTCTTCTCGTCCTTAATACCTAGACAACACCCGAAGCATCAGTCACACCGCCCAGGTGGCAAAGCTTCGTCCCTTAAATTCAATGCCAGTAACTGAAAAAGAAAAGTCTGCATGAGTTTCAGGCCCAAACTGGCCAATGCTTAGCATAGTGAAGAATGCTAACAATGGGAACAGAATCAGTCCATCCATTGAACACAACAGGCAGGGGTAGCTTTAACACCCTCACATACCAAAGGCCAGAGAAAAAAAAACATGGGAATTGACTGACAGGACTAATGATGTGGTTTGGATAAATGGCCCAGAGGGTCATGTATTAAAGACTTGGTCTCCAGGCCATGCAGTTTTGGAAGTAGTGAAACTTTAAGAGAGTCCAAGGGAAGGAAACTAAATTATCAAACATCAGGTCCTCTCTCTCTCTCTCTCTCTCTCTCTCTCTCTCTTCCCCACAACCAAGACACAAGCAACTTCCTTCACCATAAGTTCCTGCCACATCACATACCCCAAAGCAACAATCAAGTAACTATGGTCTGAAATCCACAAACTGTGAGCCAAAACCAAACCCTCCTTACAGTGCTTATCTTTGATAAGGAGTTAGTTACAGCAAGATGACCACTAGCACAGCAGGAGATTGTAAAATGAATTCCACAGCAGCTCTGGTTCCCTCCCTCCATTTTGCGCCCTTCTGCTCCATGGTCTCTTGGCCCATTTTCTTCATCACATTCCATAGCCAACACATGGACTATTCCATACACATCTATCTGAGGTCTATGGAGCTCTCGCCTTTTACAACACTGTCACCATGTGATGGAGATTAGTGGAGTCACAAACGCACTCTATTCCAGGTCTTGGATCCAAAGAGTCTGATTCTCCTCTAACTGACCTGAATGTCACAGTGGAAGAGAAAGAGATAGGAAAAAAAGAAAGAAAAAAAAAAGCCATGCAATCTAGACCACTTTAGGACTCACTGGTGCTAGGTTGGCCTGACTGTGCCCATCCACACTACTCTGCCCAGTGTTCTCTCTGCTGAGTCAGGAAGGAAAGCATCCTGCCCTCAGCAGGGAGAACACTTCCCAAACCAATATGGGGCAAGATCTGGTTCCCAGAAATTGGAACCAGAAATTCATGCAACCTCGAGAATTTAAAACTAAAACCAACCAGTCAACTGAAGAGTCAGAAGTGAGCTGATAAAAGAAAAACAGGTATTGATTATTCCTCTGGCCATCTAATAGTTTTAAACCTATTTACACTCCTTTCTGAAGAAAAACTAAAGCTTTCTTTACACCCATTACAAATGGAATTTTGGTCTAAATTTAAAGATCTTCCCGACTCTTGCTTTTGTTTTTGTTTTTTGTTTTGGGGGGTTTTTTGTTTTTAGAAAACCTGCTCTCTACTTCCTTAATCAAAATACACAGCAGGAATGGGTGTGCACATTCACACATGCATGCAGACACACGTGCATATCTGCACACCATCTTCAACACACACCTGGCCATATCTGGCCATAAGAGCAGTCATGAAGAAAAGGGCTCTCAGGTCACTGCGATTGTTTGCTGTGTTCTACTAAACACGGGACACAGGCCTCTCTTTTCCTCTATGCTTCACATTTCCACAGGAAAAGTTGTGCAGTGTTTATACAGCAAACTCCTGATTATGCACACTAATTAAGGCAAACGTTGGCATGGATGCATGTTTGCCACAAGATTTCCTGAGCTGCATTTGCTTAGGTTACCATCAAAATCAGTTAGGTCCCGTCCCCAGTATACAAACAGCATAGGGGAAGAGACACCATTCAGAAAGCTTTCTGGGATAAGAGCCGGCTGAAGTGTAACGTAGGCATCAAAGAATACACACAGAAAAGCCCCATACTCTGAGAAGCACTCACATAAAAACAATGAACGGTCAAAGCCTGCACATGCCATTGTCATAAATATCATTTAGATATCAATGTGGCCTACATGCAGACATCATGTTTAGCTGATGGTAAAAAGCAGAGTGAAGTCCAGAATTCCTCTATATCTGTACTCTCCTGGAAAAATAGCAACGAGACTCCAGTCTGAGAAATGTCAAGTTCCAGGCAATTAATTGTTCACATGGTTTCTAAGAGGGTTACAACATGAATGCCATTTGCCCCATCCAAAACACCCTGAAATTTAATCACCATCATGTGCCATTAAGAACTAGAACCTGTAAACTAGTGTTTACAGAAGCTCCTATGGGAGCACACACACATATATTAGTACGTGTGCATGTGTGTGTATGTATGTGTGTGTTTGTGTGTATATGTGTACATATGTGTGTATGTATGTATGTATGTGTGTGCGTGCACGCGCACGCGCACATGCACGCGTGCCTGTGGAGGTCTCAGGTTGATGCTGGCGATCACCCTCTGTCACTCTTCCACCATATTTCTTAAGGTAAAGTCTCCCAATCACACCCAGGGCTTGTCAATGTCTTCCTCTCAATAGCCAGGTTGGCTTTTGATCCACTTTGCAAGGCTGGAAATACAGGTGGCCAAGACCCAACATTTATAAAAGTTTTGGGGGATTTGAACTCCAAACTCTGACCCTCAAGCTTGTGTGGCAAATGCTCAACAGCTGAGCTGTCCCCCTAGCAACTACCCAGACTTTATAAGAACAGGGAAAGTAGCCAGAGGGGAAGCATGCACACTAGCTATCACCACATGACACCCTGAGGCACCTGAGACATCTGGCAGCCAGAAATATCACCAGAAGCCTCTCCTCGAGCTGGACCCTCCAGAGTCTCTTTCCCTGAAACCTTAGTCTGTGCCACTGACTTATTAGCAACAGAAACTGACGACTACAAAGCAGAGGGAAAAAAAAATCTTAGGTGGGTTTGAAAGATGCTTCTCAAACTCCCTTTTGCTAAACAAACTCAGGTCAGCTTTCAATTGTGCTGTATGAACCTTTCACATATCACAAAGAAGGTGGTCATGTCTTCCCTTTATTCTTTCCTCAGTCACGTGACAAACTGGTAGGACTTCCTCCCACCATTTTGGTTATGTTTTACTTTCTCAGGGTCCTCCTCAAAATGCTAGCCATGTTGCTGGACATAACCATTACTGAGCATTGGCTGGAACCAGGCTGCCAAGCTCATCTTAGCCTGCGGTGGTGGGAGTTAGTCTCCTTTGGGAATTAGAATGCAGTTCAACCTGGCATCTGGCAGCATATAAGGAGGAGCTTGGACTTGGGGGCTGAAATGGGTGGAGCCCAATTGAGGATACCTAGTTGAAGGGGAGTGGCTAAGAAACCACGCCACAGCAGATGAGTTGGTTGCCTCTAGAAGTCATGGAGCCATTGGAGATCTTGTGGGCCCTTGAGACTGCCAAGGATCTGGAGACAATGCTATATATAAACCAGAGAACTCCATGTGGCCACTTTCTCCCTCCTGCCCTCAGGGACTGAGAAGACAATGCAGGCTGGAGAACTATACAGCAAGGCATGCCATTCATCAGCATTTAGACCACAATAGCCTGAAGCTAATCCTGTAAATCAGCCTAACAAGGCTGGCAGAAAAGGCATGGCATAGAACCTGCTGAGAGAGAGTTCTTCAAAACTGAACACTAGGGGGCTGGAGAGATGGCTCAGCGGTTAAGAGCACTGCCTGCTCTTCCAGAGGTCCTGAGTTCAATTCCCAGCAACCACATGGTGGCTCACAACCATCCACAGCGTGATCTGATGCCCTCATCTGGTTGCAGATAAAACACCCATACATAAAATAAATAAATAAATCTTAAGAAAAACAAAAAACAAAACAACAACAAAAAAACTGGACACTAAAGACGTCCATTCAGGTCCCTGAGAGTGTTGGGAGATTGAGCAAGGTGGGGGTAAGGGAGGTTCAGAGGCTGTGGAAGAGCACCATATGAACTGGCAAAGTTAGGCCCAATGAATGCTAAGCTTGAAAGGGACTGTCTGCTGTGACTGCCAGACTGCTAAAATCAAGTTTTCCAGCATGGACCTATGCTAAGAATATTAATGTCCTTTTAAGAAAAGTAAGATAGGGCTGGTTAGGTGTTTTTAGAAATTAAGTGTTTATAGGTATTAGGTTTTAGGTATTAATTATTAGGATATAGGTGTTTTATAGGTGTTTATTAAGTATTAATAAATTTAAATGTTTTAAATAAAAATTATTTGTTACAGCCTGCAGATGGGTTCATTCATTTACGGTGACCATGGCTTCCGCTCACCTGCACTGCCAAGTCAAGCCTCTCCTCTTTACATGTGCACAAAAGTCTCACATTCTTTCTTCCTCCCAAACTCTGTAGAGTTTCTTCCTTCCCTGTGTCCAGAAGCACCTAATGAGTTTCTGCCTCCCCTTCTCAGACACTACAGGTGTTGGCATTGCACTAAAGACCCTACCCTCTCCCATCCAGTGTTGGACTCTAGATGCATATCTCCAGATGTGGAACTCCCATTCAGAAAAAAACAGTGGCTGCCATTTTGGCCAAGTTGATGTAGGAACAAGAAAAAGTTAAGTAGGGCTAAAGAGATGGGTCAGGGGTTAAGAGCACTGTCTGCTCTTCCAGAGGACCCAGGTTCAATTCTTAATGTGCACATGGCAGCTCAAAACTATCTATAACCCTAGTTCCAGGGGATCCAACACCCTCACACAGACATACATTCAGGCAAAACACCAAAGCATGTGAAATAAAAATAAATTATTTTTTAAAAAGAAAAGAAAAACCTAAGTAAACATTTTAGGGACAAGAATGACAGACTAACAGAAGGAAGACAGTAAAGAGAGCTGGAGCCTAGAAACCTGTTCACGTTATCATCTGGAATAGCCCTGGGCAGGGGCATAAGTGTCTGTGATGTCTAGGAAGCGCCCTGTGTCTCTGTAAAAAGTTAACAACACTAGCCAACCACTCAGGGCTAGTGAAGTCACGGGCCTTGGAGGAGAGCCTACAACTGACTACCTCTCTACTAAAGCAGAATAACCCCTAACTACATTATGAACATTCACCCCTATACTTGCAGGCAATGTTCATTAGTTAGCAGGTAGTCCTAACTGTTCATCAAGGAAACTTCTCTTTGCAACAAACAGACCATCACAGAAAATCACAAGTGATCAAAATGCAGGGTTGTGAAGCCCAGTCCCAATTGTTGTATTTACAGCACAGCTCCTGCACAAAGACTTAGGAAACATTGCAGAAGAGGGGGTGGAAAGACTGTAAGAGCCAGAGGACTGCAGAGTTTGCTGTCAGACTGCATCTCCTAGTAATGTCAGAAGCTACACCCATAAAGTCTCATTGACATTATTGCCTAAACCTGAGCTGAATGAAGATAGCAACAATACACATGCTAATACAGACAGGGAAAGCCCTAGAGGACTCGAATTTAACAAAAAGCTACAGGCAACCAAGGAATGCTGAGAGCAGGAGAAACAGTCTTCTTCAAGGAAGAACACACAAATTGAGTATCCGATATCAAACGGTCAGCCTGAAAACATACATAGCAGTAACACACAGACTGAACAAGTTATATATAGAATATAATGCATATATGTATGTGTAGGGGTTAGATAAATTAGATTTAGAAAATATATAGGAGTTTCTGATACTGTCTCTTAATTCGGGGCATGAAGAGCATTATCAGCATGAAGTCAGCAAAAACAGGAAAGACTCAATAGACTGAAAAACAAGGTTGAAGTCAGGAAAAACAGGAAAGACTCAATAGACTTGAAGAAACAAAGTATCTGGCCTGACATTGTTTTCAGCTGCTAAGTGGGCAGAGCCCAAATTAAGCTGAAACAGAGTTCCTCCTATTTAAGGACAGTGCATGGAGCCCAGAAAGAAGAAGAGGCCCCTGATGCTAGAGAGCTCCAAGAGTCCTGCTGAAAAAAGGGCTGGCCATTGATGGCCAGCTCTCTCCCTGAAGCAGAAAGAAGCCAGTGAGCAAAGAAAGCCTGAGCAAGACACCAAAAGGCCAAGGACTGGACCCTGTGGCTCAGCTTTTGCCTGGAGGGGTTTGATCTGTCCGATCAGTGGCCTAGGGGAAACTGTGCCTGGCTTTAAGGACTGAGGCAGAGCAGCTGAGTTCCTGATTCAAAAGAAGTAAGTTGGCCTGCAGACGGCTGGGGTCTCCCACAGAGAAGAAAGCATGAAGCCTTATTTAAGGTGAGACTGCAATAACCAACTTACCCTGACGAACCTGCATCTGAGAGATCCAGAAAAAGGACTACTAAGTGCGTTAAAGAATCTACAACAAAGACTGTGTTCCTGACGACTGAGGACCTGCCCCAGAGACTGTATCATTCTAAAAGGTTATGAAAGTAGTTGTTATAATTATCAAAAGGTTTAGAGGATAGGTTAAAGGGGTTGTAGGATTTTATAGGATTAATAGTTAAGAAATTGTTGGTGTTTGTTATAAGTGAATTTAGTAATAAATAAATAAGTGTTAAATAATAATTTAAAAGTTCGGTTACAGTATGTAACAACAATTAATGGAAAAAAGAGGACATGAATTTGAAAGAGAGAGGAGTACAAGGCAGGGTTCAGAGGGTGGAAAGGGAGAAGGGAATGATGTAATTGTATTATAATCTCAAAAATAAAAGGAAAATCTAAAAGACACTAACAGCAGCCTCGGAGAACGAGAAAGGGAGGAGGTCACAACTTTCTGATCTTGGGTTGTGCTATAATATTTTCAAACAGGAACCCTGTCTAACAGAAAAACCATAGGGTGGCAGGGGTCCCTGAAGGAATGGCTCAGTAGTTAAGAGAACTTCTGGTTCTACTATTACAAGAGGACCTGATTCAGTCCCCAGCATCCCTGTCAGGTGCCTCACCAGTGCCTCTAACTCCAGTTCCAGGGGACCCAATCCCTCTTCTGGCCTCCTCACGCTCCATACTCATGAGCACAAACATACACGCATACACAAAATAAAGATAAAATTGAACCATTTACTCTGACAGTCTATCCATCAGTGGCAATCTTTTAATATGTTTTATTCTGGTCCAGCCTGCCTAAAGCTAGCCCCTGTGTATTCTATGTATGTCTGCCAGTAGGTATGTTTTTGTTTGTTTGTCTGTTTGTTTGTGATAGGAACTCTCTATGTACCCCAGGCTGGCCTGAAACTTCAAATCAATCCTCTCCTTACGTCAACCTTGTAAATGTTAGGATTCTAGACGTAAGCCGCCAGGCCCAGCTACATTTTATTATCTCGACCCTCAGGGCTTTTCACCTTTCTCATGCTCTTACTTTTAGTTAGGTTCCTTGATTCTACAGCACGAGTAGTCCTCTCAATCATGGTGTCGCCACACAACTGGGGGGGGGGGGGGGGTTAATGTACAATAATGTTGCCCCCGTAAAAAAAAAAAAAAAATACCATAGAATTTTGGGTAAACCTGGGCTGGAGAGATGGCTCAGCTGTTAAAGGCTAGGCTCACAACCAAAAGTATAAGAGAATTTTGGGTAAACCAATTTATATGCAATCTGAAAGAACAAATTGATAACAGTGACAATAATGATAAGTAATAATGATGAGGAGGAGGAGGAGGAGAAGGAGGAGGAGGAGAAGGAGAAGAAGGAGAAGAAGGAGAAGAAGGAGAATGGATATGAGAAAACATCAATGCTAGTACAGGTTCAACAGTTTCAGAAAGTAAATGCAGACCTGTATTCAGAAGTCAATTTCACATAAAAAGATGCACAACAGTAATCATTAAGGAAATAAAACCCACACCTGCTGTACTGGTTATAATAAAAACAACAGCTCGTGACCGTGAAGACACAGAGAGAAGGGAATCATCACACACTGCTGGTAGAAATAGAAAATGATGCATGTGTTCTGGGAAACACACTAATGACACCTCAAAAGCCTGAAACTGGAGTTATCAAGGGGCCCACCAATTCCACACCAGGGCGCACAATGAAGAGAAACAAAAGCATCTACATAAAATCTTCCTTGTAGTAGCAACTGGAACTGCCTAAAAGAAAAATAACCCAAATACCCATCAACTGTATGCACGGGTCATCAAGCACGGAAAAGCAGACAAGTGAACATCATCTGCCGTGAAGAGAAGGGAAACCTCGACGTACGCTGCAGCTCAGATGAATGCATCGTGGTAAATGAAGGCGATCAATACCAGAGATTGCACTTTAAGTGTCCAGAGGAGTCGCCGTGTAGAGACATTCGGAGACAAGAGGTTGTGGGAAAGAGTTGACAAGACAAGAGAAACAACTGCTAACAGTTTCTTTCCTTCTAAAAATGATTTTGAGGGTTATGACAAAACTGTAAGAACTATGAGGTGTTAATTATATGAGTTATAGCTCAATAAAGCACTTAATAAAATCAATTAGAGCACAATGAACCTATAACTAGCCACAGAATAAATAAATGAATTACCTAGTATTTCTAGTTCATTAAAATGCAGGTCAAATATTAAATTCAATACACAAAATTTTCACAGAATAGTCTTTGCAGCTAATTCAATACAAGTATAGCAGGTGATTTAGAACAAGGGGCTTTGAATTCAGAGTGAAGCCTGAGTCCCACTCCATCACTCACAAGATGAATAACCCTGGATGGTGCTCAGTTTCCACAATCCTCAGTTTCCCTACCTGAGAAAATGAGAAAAATAATAATGATTCTCAGATGGTCAGTGTAAGAGAAATAAGTCAGGTAACTCCCATAAACAGCTAAGCAAAACGGAGCACAGAAGAGATTCAAGTACAACTTCATCCAAGTGTCATGTGACACACCAACTCTGGGGAAAGGCACACAGAACACAGGTTCCTCTGTCAGTCAATACCAGTCCAGGTGATTTTTAACTCTAATGAAGGATTTAGCACCCGTACAGCAGACAAGAGGGATGATCTGTCTGAACCATGAGGGGATACAGAGAAGATGAGGTCTTCAAACCAAGAAGAGAGCATGGTCAGCTGGTACCCTGATCTCAGACCTCATGTTCTTCAGAACTGTTAAAAAATAAAAATGAAAAACACAAGGAGTACTATCTACGCCACCCAGTCTATCCGTGTTTCTTTATACCACCTTGAAATGAACTAAGATGAAAACCAGTTAAACTAGAAAGAACTTTGTGCAGGTAGACACATTTCAACTGGGTCATGAGGAAATGCTTGAATTAAGAGACTGAAGGAGCCGGGTGTAGTGGCACAGGCCTTTAATCCCAGTACTTGGGAGGCAGAGGCAGGCAGATCTCTGTGAGTTCAAGACTAGCCTGGTCTCTACAAAGAGAGTCCAGGACAGCCAGGGCTACACAGAGAAACCCTGCCCCCCCCCCCCCAGAGAGAGAGAGAAGGAAAGAAGGAAACGAACTGAAAGGAGAAACACCTCTTCCATGAAATGCTGTTACACAAACCCAGACATGTGAGGGCAGAAGCCTCAGCACTCAACATGTCCTGTGTGTCTAAACTAAGGACCATTAGGTAACGAGGAAGCCACTGCCTACAGTCACAAGAGACAAAAACCACAGCTTCTGAGAGTAACACAACAGGAACCGAACAATACAGATATTAACTGTACACAGGGAACGACCAGCACAGATATTAACTGTATACAGGAAACACAGCACAGATATTAACTGTACACAGGGAATGACCAGCACAGATATTAACTGTATACAGGGAACAAACCGCACAGACATTAACTGTACACTCTGACCAGGTTCCAAAAGAAGATGAAATGCACAGACTCTCCAGATTCAGTGTTTTGGGGCCAACAACTCATGGAAGAGCAAAGAAACTACTACATGACAACTGGTAGGTTTTCCCCAAAATCAGAGACTTGGGGTGATACTTTTCTCTGATGAGACAAATGAGAAAATGCAAGCACACCAAAAGAGTGGAAGTTGAACTACCTATGTTTTCTCTTTTTTACAATTTATAAAATAGACTCAAAAACATAAAAAGTTTCTCAGTCACTTGGTGATATTCTAAATGCACATATAAAAAACAAGGCCTTTGCTATTAATAAAAAACACAGCAAATACAATAAATAATAATAGCAATGATAGAATCCCAGCATTCAGATGACACGTGTGAGGATCAAAATTCAAAAGTAGCATGGATACATACATGCATACATATGTATATGTATGTGTATGTATGTATGTATGAATGTATGTAATTGCTCTGTATTAGGAACATCTTTTAAAAGTATAAAACATAGTCACCATTTTTATAAACTAAAAAAAAAAAAGAAACCCACAAAGTTTCAATCATTCCCTCTCCCAATCCAAACAGTGATTCCCTAAGGGCCACGAGCCACTAGGCAGTGCCAGCCAGGACACTGTAAAACAATACCTATTATAAGCTCAGTCTGGGCTACATGTCACTCACCAGGACATCAAAAGTTCACAGGGCGGATCCTGTACCAATACATCTATACACATCCATATTTTCTTCACCCCATCTTGTAAATATGCTCTAACTGGATTATAACAGATTCCCCTTGCCTACCATCACCTCACCCTATCCTGCAGGCTATCATTTACAAGGACAGTGCCAGCATGCCTCAGGACCAAGGAGAGGTCCTGGATCTACACCTGGGGGTCTGTAAGCATCTTCAAAAGCCATAACTACCACAGGGTTGAATGCCACGTAGATACCATGCAAATGAGGAAGTGTGAGAAACAGGAGGGTGTTTGGGGCACTTGATGTTGTTAAGACCAGTGTCATTTGCTGTTATTTTCCAGAAAGAAAACGTGGAATGGAAAGCAAAGTGACTTTCCAAGGTTACGTTGCAAATCATATGAACAATCTAGGCCAACGGACAAGCTTCCCAAGCTGACAGCTGCTCCTCTATCTGTTAGGGCCTGCTGTTTCAAAATTAGTGTGCTCAATCCACCACCCAAGGAGCAGTGCAAATGCTGGGATCTAAGTAGAACAAGTGAAGATATTTGCTGGCTGGTGTAACTAGTCTGGGGTACACATCCTGTGGTGTCCGCGGGTGTTCAGATGCCCCACCTGTGCTGGGAACACAGGGAGTTCAAGCTGAAGGAATGAACACAGAAGACTATTGAAGGAAATACATAACACCTGAATGGGCTTGATGACATAAAAGGAATTGGGTAAATACATAATTAAATGCTTTTTATTTAAAAAAAAAAGTAAAACAGTAAAGGAGGAAGCACCTCAATTATAATTTTTTCCAATTTTTAAAAACGGTTTTCTGTGCTCTTTTGTTCTTTAGAACTATGTTTGCTTTCAATGTCAAAATAAGAGTCACAGTATCATACCATAATTCCCACAACTGAGTATGAATGAACCTAAAAGGGCAAGATACTCAACAGTACTATGGAAACAGGCAACCTTCCGCATTAGTGTGTGGGAACCATGTCCTACATCCTCATTATAACTAAACTTTTAATGCAAAGTGAGTGTTCAAACACATCAAGTTAGTAACATTAGGACCAGATAACACATGCACCCATGCGCATACACACACACACACAATCAATTATGTAAACATGACCGTCTGCTGAGAAGGTACAAGAAGCAGAACACAGCGACCAGAAGAGAGGACAAGGTGCTGGCCTGACAATGAATCCACTTGGAAGGCTATTTGTGTAGTTGCCTAAGCTTTTCATGCCTCAGGTTTTCCACATATAAAACAGATTTGATAATTATATCTGCACCGTTGAGCTCATGTGAGAAATAAATAAACTGAGAAAATGAAAAACAAAAACACTAGATAAGGCTGGGACTACACCTCAGCAGTGAAGCGCTTGCCTGGTACCTAGAAGGGCCTGGTCTCCATCCCCACTGTGGAAGAAAAGGAGAAGCAGACTGCTAGATCAGCATGACCTATCATTATGGTGACACTCAAGTCACATGAGTTTAAGGTAAAGGTTTCCAGGGCAACCAGCTCCAGTTCTGCTAAGAAAGACACAGAAAACTTCTCTGCATCACGTGTCCACAGTCACAAGTGCAATTTTTATGTTTAATGTACCACTTAAAAACAAAGTTAAGTTTGATTTTGTTGTTTTTAAGAAAACTCTTCTGTAAACGGTATAGTAAATACTGTCCGCCCTTCAAACCATACAGTCCATGTCTGGTCTCAGCTCTGCTACCAGAACATAAAATCCAGCATAATCAAGGTCTGAATGGGTGTGGCTAGGCCAGTAAAACTTTATTCATGAACACAGAAATTTAAATTTCATAACAATTTTCAAATAGTACACCACTGGATCTGCTATCATAACTTGTGTACAGACCGTTTCAAATTTAAAAATCCATTAGCTCCTGGGGAGAGAAAATACAAAAGGCAGTGGCAGAATTGGGCCCTTGGGCATCAGGTATGTATAGATAGGGCTGCCCAGTCTCGGTTTAAGCATATAAGCCGAATGATCCACTGGCCATTCTTTCTTTGGATGCTGCTCTTAAGACAGAATGGTTTTAAGCAATATGTGAAGAACAGTCTAACCTTAGTGAGGACTAGCTTCCATTTGTCTATTCTAGTACTTGCTTTCTTCTACATAAATCAGTTCCTAAAGCATATATTTCTAACCATGAATGTCAGGCCTCCATTCTGAATTCGGGACTCCTCATTTTGCACTCTACCATGAGTTATATCCAACATGAATGTATTTCATTACATTCAGTAACCAGGAGTCTCTCTTGCTCCCAAACACAGTGCTTCCTATAGATTCCTGGAGTTACAGGTTCTTTAAGTCTTCCTCCAGGAATGCTCAGAAAGCGTGTCCTGGACCAAGAGTGTAGGGACACATGAGTGCTATTTAGAGGAACTTCCTCCCCTCACTGCCAAGTATTATGGACAGAAGGTTTTCAGTTCTGATTAAATAACTAATGATATAAAAATCAAGGCTTTAAAAAGATTTTTTTGTTTGTATGTTTTCAGACAGGGTCTCTCTATCTATCTTGGAACTCACTGTATGGACCAGACTGGTCTTGAATTCACAAAGATCCACTTGCATCTGCCTCCCAAGTTCCAGTATTAAAGGTGTGACCCATCAACCTTAGGTTGTTTTGTTTTTAAGGTTAAAAAAAAAAAGAGTGTGAGTGAGTGTGTGTGTGTGTGTGTGTCTGTCTGTCTGTCTGTCTGTCTGCGTGCCTGAGTATGTGTATATGCACCACATGTGTGCAGGAGCCTGAGAAGGTCAGAAGACAGCATTGGATCCCCTGGAACTGGAGTTACAGATGGTTGTGAGACACTGTGTAGGTGCCAGGGAAGAGCAGTAAGTCCCTTTACCCACTGAACCACCTCCATACCCCCAGCACTGTTTTTGTATTCTTTCACCGCCAGGAGGACAGAACCTCAGCACTCGACTCTTGCTTCTTTTTTTTTTTCTTCACCTCTTTAATGCAGGAAACTCTAAGAAGTTAAATGTTAGAATCCCCATGCAAAGTTGAGCACCTCAACCCTAAAACCTGAAACGTAAATCCTTAGAAACCTGGAACATTATACTCAAAAAGACCTTCTAAGACAGTGTTTCTCAACCTTCCTAATGCTGTGGCCCTTTAATTCAGTTCCTCATGTTGTGGTGACCCCCAACCATAAGATTATTTCATTGTTACTGTTATGAATTATAATGTAAATATCTGATATACAAGATATCTGATATGTGACTCCTGTCCTAAAGGGGTAGTGACCCACAGATGGAAAACCCGCTGCTTTAAGAGTAAAGTCTAGGGCTGGAGAGATGGCTCAGCGGTTAAGAGCACTGGCTGCTCTTCCAGAGGTCATGAGTTCAATTCCCAGCAACCACATAGTGGCTCACAACCATCCATAATGAAATCTGATGCCCTCTTCTGGCCTGCAGATATACCTGCAGACAGAACACTGTATACATAATAAATAAATCTTTAAAAAAAAAAAAAAGTAAAGTCTATATAAACATTGCAAAGTCCAAAAACTCTGAAATTTGAAAACACTTCTAGTCCCAAACATTCCAAGAAAAGACTGTCCCACCTGTGCTACAGCCACTAAAAGCAAGCGAACCACCAGTTAACCTTGCTATCTCCTCTAGTTTAAATACGATCTTGGTTTTGACTATTCCTAGACAGAGAGTGTTCTTATGAGCATCCCTTCAAAGCAAAAATTAGGAACTCAAGGGTATCTGTCTACCCAGACACAGGCGGTATGCTTATTAGGAATGTGTCAGACAAGATTCTCAGAGGTGAATGATGAAACTTCACCAGGAATTGTGATCTCTAGACCAGAGACTGAGTTTTTAGACTAAACTTCATTATGGTTCTTGAAAAGTAAAAAGACTGAAGGAACAAAAAGTCTAATATAAGTGTATAATTATATTGGATGTATATTAGTTTATATGTATATTTATAGTGTATGTACATTTATACTAGTATAAATGTTTATTAGTACATTTACTATGAGACCAAGCCCAGAGCTTTCTGAATGAACTTATACTAAGATACACCAACATTCATTCCTTTAAAACTTCTTAGCTGAATGAACCTGAACCCCAGCACATATGCAAGCGGCTGCGCCTATCTCTACTTTCTTCATGTAAAAAGTTGGGTGAAACTTCCCAGGGTCAACACCAGGCCAAAAATGAAAGAATCTTCACGCAAAAGACTCAATTCTGACAGGTGGTGGTGGTGGTGGTAGAAGTGGTGGTGGCGGCGGCGGCGGCGGTGGTGGCGGCGGTGGCGCACGCCTTTAATCCCAGCACTCGAGAGGCAGAGGCAGGTGGATCTCTGTGAGTTCAAGGCCAGCCTGGTCTGCAGAGTTAGTTCCAGGACAGCCAGGGAAACACAGTGAAGCCTTGTCTCAAGAAACCAAGAAAACAAACAAACAAACAAAAAAGCAGATCAATTTCTTCTGCTGCACTTGTAGAAATCACACCATAGGGGAATGAGCCCCAAGCCTGGCACTCACCCTGCAGCAGTACCACAGCCAATGTGGATAAGCCGGTGTCTACCCAACACCTTTGCAGACCTCACTGATACCCAGGAGCAATGACCCACATATATATCTAAGTCTTCCATCTACAAGACTGTCATAGCAGGGGTCAACACCACAGTGTGCTCAGTTCGTGTGTCCAGAAGCAGTGCTTTGGTAACAAGAGCTGCCATTTGCATTCCTATTCTCAGACCCACTTTCTTTCATCAGAGGAAAAAAAAAAAAAAAACGGATATTTAGATTTTTTTTTATTTTGTTAGACATGCAATTCTCAGAATATTATTTTTCACTTGAGTTGGGTTTTGTGACCTTGTGAAAAATGAGAAACGAAAAGCATCAGTACATGTGGGTCAACTTAAGGGTTAATTCAGTGCCCCTCCATTATACTAACACACTCTCTGAATTTCTGTCAGCATACCCAGAAGGGCCCACCACTTCTTTACCTAGAAGACGCCAGAAGTGGATCCTAGGCTGTGATGATTCTAAAATCTGCACAATCCCACATGGATGACCAGGAGTCCTACTCCCACCCCCAGCATTACAGACCACTGCTGGCATAGCAGCATTTTTTTTAAACATTTATTTATTTATTATGTATACAGTATTTGCTCTACATATATGCCCAGGCAGCAGATCTCAAGGTAAATGGCTGTGAGCCACCATGTGGTTGCTGGGAATTGAACTCAGGACCTTTGGAAGAACAGCCAGTGCTCTTAACCTCTGAGCCACCTCTCCAGCCCATAGCAGCATTTTTTAAAAGGAAGAATGTTGTTACCTATTCTGTGAGCTGGTAGTGTTGGTTTCAAGGTTGGATACCATAAAAAGGCACTTACGCAGTTTTAATAGAAACAGAACCAGCATTTGGAATGCCCTAAATCTTTCTTGTCTTTACCACCGGCTGTAATAATATATAACAACCATATGTCCTACATTTCCAGCAGAGTTTCAATTTCACATATTTTGTTACATAAAATTAATAAATAGGCTTGTACAGATTGTTTAAGAATTCCTCTTTTTACGTTTTCCAAATGTTGCACATTTGGACATATGTTTTCTCATAATCAGAAGGGGAAAACCCCTCATAAAATATCTATCATATACAAATATATTTTTATATTATGCTCATTTGAGACTCTAAAAATGAATGCTTATGGCAGCTTTACTAATAACTTTCCAAACTTGGAAGCAGCAGCAAAGTCCTTCAGAAGCCGGGTACCGTAGTGCAAGCCTATAACATAAACAGCTCAGACAAGACAAATGAATCCAGTACACCATAATATTACTCAGACCCAAAAAAGAAAGGATCAAGCCACAGAAAAACATGGAAAGAATGTCCGGTGTGCATTACTAAAAAAAGGCTTTGTTGCTGTATGACTCCAAATCGATAAAATTCTAGAAAAAGTCAAAAGACAAAAACACTAAAGGGCAGCAGTGGGAAGCCATGTATAGGTGGAGCAGGGTGAACCTCTAGGGTGGGAGAATTAACTAATTCCGAGTGTCACAGGTATTCCCAGCTCACAATGGGCTAACATCTTAAAAAGTTCTTCAGAAAACAAAATCACCATGACCACCAAACACTCTTATCACACCCACCCACTCAGCACCACAGTGTCACCTGGCCTACCTGGAGCGCGTGCATGATGCTTACATCAGCAGAGCACATCACCCAGCACAGCACCTAGTTCATAATAAAACCCTGATTAGCCCATGTAATCTACTCAGTGCAGTACCAGTAACTTCCCATGAGGCTCTGCTGCTGCTCAGAATCATCGGATCTCAGGCACAGTATGGCCAGCCTGGGTAAAGATCCAAAGCTGAAATGTGCGGTGGTCTTCACTAAGTGCAAAGCACTTCCATCAGGGAAAAACAAAAACAAAAAAGACCATCGATGTGAACTGTGGCCTCTGCTATTGCTCTGATATAAAGGAGGTGGTACAGACCATAAGTCAGATGGGATATGGGAACTCTCAGTTTAAAATGAACCAAACGTCCTCTAAAAGTGACATGGGACCTAACTGGCTCGCCAAGGCTCAATGCAGCTTTCTCCTTTCTCACTCATGAGCCTTGGCTTCTTCTGATTTCGGCTGCCTAGCACCTGCTACAACCATTACTCAAAATGACCAACGGGGCACCTGTCCAGAGATGATTCAACTTCTAGCCAGGCCACTCCTCATGAGGTACCAGCTGGCCCCCCCGCAAATGATCACTGTTTGTCTCCGGCAGTCACTGTTTACTAGGGTCAGCAGGGGCACACGCCACACCAGCAGTGATGAACATGGTGGTTTTCACCTGATCAGCAGAGAAAACTGAACAAAAGGGGCCCCCAGGCAGAGAGTACCTAAGTGCAGTAAATCACCAGACACGCCAAAGAGGCACAAAGGAGCCCCAGCCTGAGGCTCCCCATGAGAGGAGAACTTAATATCGGAAACAACTGAAAAAACATAAGTGAACATTAGCCGAGGCCACGAGGGCGGGAGAAGGTGCCAGACGAGAGAATAAATATCGATTCCAACACCAATTCTGGGAAGGGGACACAGGCACTCCCTTGGCTATTAGGTAAAAATTGTTGTTTTACGAAAGAAGGGCAAAAATACATGGAATTCATTAACAAGTACCTATGAAACTCTGCCCTAATTAGGAATCAACATGCAACATACATGAAGCAGCATGTCAAGAATAAACTGGGTGGATGTAGCGCACCAACCTCAGATGTGTGAGAGAAGCAGGCAGCCTAGTAAGTGGACAGGCTCCCACTGGATTTAAAATTCAACAGGAACATGGCTTTTCTCCCTTAATGGCTGTGAAATTGATTGGGATATAGGCTAATAGAGGTCCCCAGAGTGCTAAACTAAATTAGAGGAAGTCCTATAATTACAGTTAGCAGTTAATTATAATATGAAAGGAATTGTAATCAAAGTAACAGACACACTGTCATTTCCCATCTTCTCTGCAAAACACGTCTCACAATCTCTGAAGAGCAGTGGAGGGGTCTTGTTTTTGTGGTCCAGCCTCCCTCCTGCAGATGAGTTGATCCTGTGACCCATTCCCCGCCCCTTCCTGCCTTTCCTGCTATTTGTAGTTCCTCCTGCCTGGAGTGCTCTTTTTGCAGAGTCCAGTTTGAAATGGGAGGAAGGAAGCCCCTCCTGCTCCCCATCTCTGTGTGGATCTCAAGATCATACTCACTTTCTCGGGGAGGGCTCCTGGCCCAGTTATCTGAAACAGAAATCCCACAAGTCCTCGGTGCCTCTGCTTTTACCCCACTATCATGTCCACAGCATCATCACATTGGACTCTTGGTCTGACTCCAGAACATCAATCAGATGAGAGAGTGTGGTGCTTGAATGAGGAATGTCCCCAAAAGGTTCACATACTGGGACAATTGGTTCCCAGTCAGTGGCGCTGTTTGGGAAGGTTATGGAACAATTAGGATACATAGCCCTGCTGGAGGACATACATAACTGATACTGGGGTTTGGAGTTTTACCCCACTTCTGGTTCTCTCTCTTCTCTTTCCTCTTCTCTCTCTCTCTCTCTCTCTCTCTCTCTCTCTCTCTCTCTCTCTCTCCTTCGTGCATCTGAAACTAGATCTTCAGCCTCCTGCTCAGGCCATCACTTATGGATTACTCCTTGGAACAATAAACCAAAATAAACTTTTCTTCATGTCATTTTTATCTCAGTAACAGAAAAGTAACTGAATTAAGCAGTGACTTGTTAATGTAACTCCCTGAAAACTCCTTGGTTCTGAACTGGAAATCAGTAAATGTGATCATCTTAAAAAACATCCAAGACCTATGCTATGTCCTGGTGCAACAGACAAGGGTTCTGGCCAGACCTGTATTAAGGTGACCAACCACAGCAGAAATGAGGGTTTGTCTTCAACTCAACTATAGGTCTGTACTGCAACATGGTGCAGGAAGGGAAAGAAACTTTTGAGATATCCTCATGTTGCAGACGCCATGCTCAGCTGTGCAGAAATACAAATCCACCTAAGGGAGAAACCGCATGTGAGTTCATGGAGCTCACGCTACAACAGTCTGAGGCAAAGAAGTTGGCTTGGCCAAAGTCACAAGAATGGCAAGTACCAATTTCCTACACAACCCTTTCTACATCAAAGGCAATATGGGGCAGATGGCATGGCTCAGTAGTAAAGAGGTCTGTCACCAAACCCGATGCCTGAGTTCAAATCCCAGGACCCACAGGGTGAAGGAGAAAACGGAATCCTGCAAGTAGTTCTGTGACCATTCTCCACACACACACACACACACAAATGTAAGAAGGTTTTTAAAGGTACTGTTATTTCAGACTGCTTTCTCCTTTCCTTCCATTCTTCTCCTTTCATTCCTTTCTTCTGAAAAAAAATCCAGAAGAGAATGATATATGTACAAACTCCTTCATACATGCCACTCAAAATGAACACATTGCATTTTGTTAGATTTGCTTCATGTAGCCTTTTCTTTAAGAATAAAAGAAGAGTGCAGAGAGTCAATCCCATTTTCTCTAAAATAAGCCACAAACCATACCATCTATTCTCTTTCCCCTCAAGTTTAGACAAAGACAATGTTGGCAAGACATTCTGCCACTTGTACAACTACAGTTAAATATAAATTAAAAGCATTCTTGGCGCCAATCTGGAATTGTTCTTCCTGTTCGTTAGGACATTTTGTTAATTGCCTGCAAACCTCAGACCCTCGTGGTCTCCATGTGGTATCTAATTTAAAGTATTATGATCAGACTGACCAAAACACTTTGGTTTAAGTTGCCCAATACACCCTGCCAGAAAGGAGATGACAGGACCAAGGCTTGAGAAAACCTTGTTCCAGCTTACAACCACCCTTGTTGGCGTGGTGCCAATCCGTTATGTCCTCACTTTGCTAGTGGGGGGGAAGTCTGCCCTGTCAAAGGCAGTTCTGTGTGAAACAAACCTCTCTCTATAGTAAGTAGCCCCATTCTGTTCCTGGGGTCAGAAATGTGAGAGTGCCAGGCTGCTTTGTGCAGCTACGGTGGAGGGCACAAGGAAAGGGACAGGAAGAAGATAGTCTGAAAGGAGGAAGGCAACAGGTCTCCACACTGACCATTCAGGGAGAACAAAGGAATCCGAGGCTTCTCAGTGCTGAGCGGAATGAGAGCACTGTGGACCTGACAAGCTCCTAAGCAAGCCTTGGCCTGCCCTGTGCAAATCACAAGGCCCGCAAGCCTTGCTGTGTTGGCTTCCTTTGACTCCCCCCTCTGCACCAGCAGCATTAGGACCCAGAGTCACAGGAAGTGCCTAATCTCTGCAAGCAAACGTCAATCTTCAGGCCAAAGAACATGCCTTTGTTCTTTGGAACCAGGGCTGAAACAAGACTGAAATGACCACATGAATTCTCCCCCTTGAATTCACAAAGGGAGCACCTGTTTTCAGGATGGCATAGAAAAATTTTAAACAATCTTACTTTCTGTGCTGTCTCTCTGAATAAATAACCAAGGATAAGGTGGGCCTGAGAGAGTACAGGGCCTGCTTTCCCACATAACAGTGATGGTTTGTGTGATCAAGGCAAATGGGAAGATGTATATTTTAAACAAATTGCCACATATCTTTAATCTACTAAAAATGAAACCAGATACAGCCATGGGGAAAAAGCCCACATCTTTGCTTTCCTTCATCATATGTCAAGCATCCAAACACACTGATTAATGGCAGACTGTCTTCCCCCAGATTCTTAGTACAGGCAGAACTTGACGATCCTTATAGCACAGCGCATCATTCACGGCTGTAAAATGAAGCTTGTTTGTTTACCTCTGTATGAGAGCAAAGTTATAACCAATTGACATAACAGGAGCATTAGCTGCTGGGAGAACAGTTTTGCATGGTGTGGGGCCATGCAATTGACCACTCACTCTGTGTGACTGGTGAGGAAGAGAGTTGCAAACCTCAGCATCTCTTCTCTCTCTCATGCTCCTCTCGAGTAATCAAAGGCATTTTTTGCCAGAACTAAGACGGCGAGTTAATTCCGGGAGATGGAACTGTTTATTTGTTACCAGGCTATGCCAAAGCAATGAATTCCTATAACCATAGATGTTCATTTAACTTCTTAGCATTTATTCTCTCAAAGACATACATAAAACATGTCTACAAGGCAAGAAAGAGATCCTCCTTGAAATCCCCACCATTGCATCGTTAAATTCTTGGTACCATTTCAAACTGGAGTGGTTTGGATTTAAAGATCTATTAATATTTTCTTTAAAAGAATAAAGCTTAGTTAGGTCAACTAAATTGAATAATTTCATGTATTATTACTCCAAACCCGTAGGCAAAGAAAAGAGATCACTCCTTTTGGCTGACGAAATGAATTGTTTGGGTCCACTGAGGGATAAAATATTTTCCTTCTGCAAAAGGAACCCAAGAACCTGCTCCCAAAACATGTTTCTCAGAGCAAAAGTTACAATTGTAAGGTTTTGTATCTCGAGTATATATTAGCCCATGAGATGAGTAAAACAGCACCAATTACGAAGAAGTGTTATCCAAAACCGCCCAAGATGAAATTCAATATGACATTTAGGGTCATTAAAACCCATTAAGATTTTTAACTTGAAGTTCATAAAAGCAACATGAGTGATCCCCTGCACAAGCAGAATTGTCTTTTCCTGGATCATCAAAGCCAAGACACCAGCCCATAAACATCTCCCTCTAGCTTTTATTCCCTTAACACAAACAAAGCTAACTTAACATTTGCTGACATTTTCACTGAGTCTCAATGGCTCATGAGTGCACACACGTGCACGCAAGCACGCGCACGTGCACACACACAGACACCTCTACCAGCCCTAATTTTCTGTAAGAAAAATAGACCCACCTGTCTGCTGAGAATCCTGTCTATGAAATAAAACTAAGTCTTGACAGAATTGGAAGGAAATGTAAGCCACTACTCCTTTTGGTCTACAAATCAGAAGGCAGTAGCTACAACAGCGCACATGCTCCAGAGAGTGCCATCTTTATGGACTCCTGGAACCAGACTCAGGAAAAGTACCTTTGATTTTCTGACTCTTCCTAACACTAGCAGTGAATGACACTAGCACTCCATTCTCAGGGGAGAAACAGATTCAAACAACTTAGTTAACAGGAAGATATGGCATGCTGGAGAGGAAAGGGGCCTGCAGTTCTGTCTATGTGCCTTCTTCCTTTGCCATTTTGTTCCTGTATTTCTGTCATCCAGTGACCTCAAAACACAACAATGTTCTTAAATATAAACCTGCAGTCTCTGCTTGATGAAGGCATGCCAATGCTAAGATCCTCCAAAGTAAAACAATTGTATATAAAAAGGCAAGGTAAGGGTTAAAGCCCCTCCTTATTTGTCCCTCCCTCATCCCTCTCTTCCTTCTCCTTTTCTCTCTTGACAGTTCCCATCGTTGTCCAGACTAGCCAAGAACTGGCTATGTTATGGTAGGAGTTTATTAAAACCAATTGTGAGAATGTTTCTGTTTAATCCCAGGTGGGCTGCTTAAGACAGGCATAAAGTAGCCGGGGAGTGGTTTAACCAGCTGAGCAAGTTTAACTCTGAGGACTTGGGAGAGAGGAATAAAAAGCCAGAGCCCCAAGGAGAAGGGGACTCTACAAAGAAGCTCCACACAGAAGTAAAAGAGAATGGGCTTTATAAAGAAATAAAAGTAAAGAGGTTCTACAAAGAAGAGAAAAGGCTCTACAAAGAAGAGAAAGGGCTACAGGTAGAAAGCAGTTGCTCCTCTCCCAGTTTCTGGTGCTCCCCCAAACTGCTGCTTGTTCTCCCTGCTGCTGTCTCCTGGTTTGCTGGTTTGCTGGACTTCTAATGAGACTGTGTTCCTGACGACTGAGGACCTGCCCCAGAGACTGTATCCTTGTAAAAGGTTATGAAAATAGTTGTAAAAGTTATCAATAGGTTTAGTGAGTAGGTAATAGGGGTTGTAGTCATTCTTAGGGTTAGTAGTTAAGTGAATGTTTATAAGTGAATATAGTTATCATTAAATACATATTGAATAATTAAAAAGGTTCGTCTTCACTATGGCGTCAGGCTGGGTTCTAACTCCTGATCCTCAGCTGTGCACCACCATACCTGGCTTGAAGCCTCCTCTAAATTAAATACAGACTATCCACTGATGAGTCATGGATGCCACAACTGTACACCTGCTCAGTATCAGGGCTAATCAAGTCCTCATCACCTAGAAACAGATTCCAACACCTCAACACCATTTCTCCATTCTACCGACTAGAAATGAGACTGCAAATAGAAAGACTCAGAAGCCAAGTAAGACAAGGCCAAAGAGGAATGGATTGGGCCTTTCCAATGCAAGTTAGGGCCAAACATAAACAACGGTGAATTGTTCTTTTATTGGAACCGGATAGCCATGTCAATCATTGCTCTATAAGCTCTACTGTGTATGTGCCTGCCTAGGCCAGTCTCAGACTACCCCGGGGGAGATGAGCATCCTTCCTTCCTCCCAGGGAATCTGGGCCTGGGACACTAGGACAAAGCCACTTATCTGAAGGAATGGTCATGAAGCTGACGCAATTGCACACTACCAAGTTGAAGCCACTTGGGGAGTACGGAGTCTGAGTATTTCTGAGGCAAAGAGTCAAGAAAGAAAGCAGGCCGTGGCAAGACAACAGTAGGGTGTGCCAAGACCAGCAAAATGCAGACAATGGGGGTCAGCACAGCATCCCCTGATTTCCTGCTCTGGTCCTTAACACTATTGACCATCCATGGTATGTCTCCATGTCCCCTCAATTATATCGTTTTTCTGGGTGTTCGATTGAGAGGGTTGGTTAGCACTGCATCATAACCAAACGATCTGGAAGACATGCTGCTATCCCTCTGAGCTCCCTGTATAGGGAAAAAAAAAAGTCTAAAAAATACTTCTTGTAGGTTCCCCCAAAAAACAAAGTCACTAGTGGCATGGTAATCTGATAAAGTCACACTAATAGGCCACTGCCAACAGCCTTGAAACCTGAATGCCCAAAGGCAGCCACCTATGAATCAGAAAAGCCTTAGAGAAACACACCAGGACTTAGCAACTTTGTAGGGATGCTAATTAGGGAAGGCATCATTGTGCTTTCTTAAAAAAAAAAAAAAGTCCTGTATTACATGGAAAAACAAAACTTGATGAAATATTTTTCTAAGATGTATTAAGTTCTCTGACTTCTTTTAATGCTGTTTCCGCAGGACCACAGAACAGGGCCTCTCTGACTTCTGACAAGCCAAAATGACAACCATCCATCATGAATGAAGCCTTATAGACTCCAAAAGACATAACATATAAAGTAAGGCCCATTTAAATACAGGAAGAAGTGAAGCAGGAAGGAAGGAAGGAAGGAAGGAAGGAAGGAAGGAAGGAAGGAAGGAAGGAAGGAAGGAAGGAAGGAAGGAAGGATCTGGAAGGGGTTTGTTCTGCTCAGAGCATCTTACTTGATACTGGGAGAAAGGAGGAGAGTTTTTTTTAAAATGATTTAGATAGTCCATGCCCTCAAAGAATTCCTACTCGGGCCAAAAAGACAGGCGCTCCCACAAACAGCTGAAATCCAGGGCAGACAGTGACAGAGGCTAATGGGAAGCTTTGGCAAAGTGTGATGGGATCTCCAGGGCGGGAGAATTAACTGCCAGCAGGCCAGCCAGGTGACACACTTAGCTAAGCTCATACAAGGCTGTCCTTTTTAAAATAACTCCACTCTTGAAGGTACCACGAAATTGCATCACGATCTTTACGGCCCATCACTCATACCTTTTATCTGATAAGTCAGAATTCCTGCCTTTCCAGAAAAAAATGAGGGAAAAAAAAATCTGTCTATCTTTGCCCAGGAGCTCAGGATGCCTGGATGACCCAGTGACCTTGTATTATCCTTTATCTCTAAAAATTATCTTCCTTCTGGAAAGGCAACAAAAAAAATGAAGATAATATCCACAAAGGGTTCCAAGACCATAAATGAAAATAAGCAGGCTGCTTGGTCAGTGTTCCACATCTCAGCTGCTGGTCTTCAGTTTCCACTCAGCTGTCAGCCATGTTAGAAACACTTAGGCCAACAACAGTACCATGCGAAACCATATGTCTGTGACATATTTATTGCAGCTTTAGCCACCAAAAATCACTGCTTAGATTTTACATTTACATTTTACACTTACAAGTCTGTTACAGAGCAGCAGGGGTTGGGGAGGTTTGCAAAAACTGGTAAGATGCCAATAGGGTCAATATTTTTATTTTGTATTGTACAATATCTGATTCCTGGTTTTGATAACACATATTTAAGTTGTCCTCACTGGGGAGTACCAGGGGATGGATATGCAGGACTTCTTTGTATTCTTCTTCAACTTCTAAGTCTGTAATTATTACAAAATAAAATAACGCTTCAGACACTGAATGCTTTATATGGCATTTCTAACTCCCACCACTTCACTTGCCCTTATAGAGTTTTATATTTTGATAGTGGCCCTCAGACCTTGAAGAAACAATTCAGGGGCCCCATCAGCCCAGTGCTGAGAGAGGAAGCTCCCAAGTGGCACTTTCACCCAGGATCCAAGAAATCAATGTTTGTAGCCTAACGTCACCACGCAAAGCTCCCACAGTGCTCTGCCACGGTACCCTGTTCTTAGACTAACCCTCCAGCATACACCACAGTGCTCTGCCACGGTACCCTGTTCTTAGACTAACCCTCCAGCATACAC
>CAJQZJ010000638.1:1204147-1238771 GCA_907164525.1 Lophiomys imhausi | reverse complement strand
TGCTCTGCCACGGTACCCTGTTCTTAGACTAACCCTCCAGCATACACAATGATGTGAGAGAAGTTGTGGCACAAGGAGAGGTGACACAAAGCATAACCACGGACTCTCGCTCACACTTTCCTAGGACGTAAACTCCTGTGAACCTCTGTCTGCTCTGTTTGTTAGACTCCTCTAATTAACTGGGGTCCTGTGCAATTCAAACCACAAGGCAAACTCAACAGACAGCTCCCTGCTGACTTCTACTCAAAGACCAACAAATATGCAAACCCCCTTGAGAAATACCAATTGTTCACACAGCTAATCCCTTGAAATATGGATTCGCACTTTTGAGCAGTTTGCCATTCAGATATTGCTAAAATGTTCTGACTTTCAAGAACTTAAGGTGGAGCTACAGGGCAGTGATGTGGAATAGAGAATATATTGCTGGGTGCTTACGTCATTCTAGCAACCGCTGATGTACATAGCCCATATATGGCCAGAGTCACCTTCGGCAAATTACTTCAACTTTCTCTGCAATTTTCTGTATGTAAAATTGAAATAATAATAGGTGCTGGGCATGGTGGCGCACGCCTTTAATCCCAGCACTTGGGAGGCAGAGGCAGGCGGATCTCTGTAAATTCAAAGCCAGCCTAGTCTACTGAGCGAGTCCAGGACTGACAGAGCTGTTACACAGAGAAACCTTGTCTCAATAATAATAATAATAATAATAATAATAATAATAATAAAATAATAATGTCACTAATAATAGTAGGCTTAGGATCCTGCCTCATAAGATTCTCATGAACATTGAATAAATTCATATGTACAAACAGCGTCCACCATATATCAAGCACTTTAAAAAGCACTGTCCATTATTATAACTCCAGCAATATGCTTATCTATTCTAGTTAGTAACATAATGAACTTTTATTGATCACCTGCATTCCAAACCCTGTGAATCCAAGATAAAAGGAAGTGCAGTCACTATTATGGAAGAATCGACATGTTACCAAGTACAGGGACAGAGGACTGGACTATGCTGAAGTCCCTGGCCCAAAGCAGCTTAAAATCTGAACTTATAAGATAGTGATGTCCCAAGAGGAACTAATCTAAAGGTCTGGTCCTAAAAACAAAACAAAAGCAGACATGTAAAATGCCAGCTGCATACATCAGCGGCCCACCTTTCATTAAAAAAAAAAAAAAAAAAAATCAACAAATTCCCAAATACAGTCTCACAAAAACCTTGAGCTGTCAAAGGAGTTTTTCCAGTTCTGTGTATAATTCTGTGTACACATCAGTCACCCTGAATAACACCAAAACTCCTAGATGGTCCTCCTGGTCCCCTCATGTCACTCTTCAGGACCCTGCCATGGCCGCCCACCGCTGACACCCCTGCAAGTGAGACAGAGAATCCCAGCACTGGGGAGGAGCAGGTGGGGCTCCACCCATACAGACAAGACAATCTCTGTGAAATATCTCTGAGAAGCAGAGGTTCTTGTATTTCCTGAAAGGTTGCCAAGCACACAAAGGAAGCCTGGTGCAGGGTTTTCAAGCCAGTTTTATGAAATAATTCCAAACCTCTATGTGTGTGAATCCAAAACTGTAAATACTGTTTAAAAACCCTAGAGTTCTTCAATATTATTTATTATGATTTTTCTTGGGATCCCCAAAAGTCTCACCCTAGGCTTACAGAGCATTTTATTAATTTACATGCAATCAATGGCGTTCACAGATGGTGAGACACAAACATAGCCTTGGCCAAAATCCAACCACCTGTAAGTGCAGTGTGTCTCTAAGGGTCTCCTTGTGGATGCTCTTGCTAACACAGGGGCTGCTGTGGTGCTCGGTGGACACTCTGCTTAAAAGCAAAGGAAAGTCAGTGGCTAGAGTCACCAGGAACAAACTTCAATCCAAGGTCAAAATTTTGCAAAGGAGATACATGCTCTTAATTAATTCAAATGAGTTGGGAAGAAGAAGAAGAAGAGGAGGAGGAGGAGGAGGAGGAGAAGGAAGAGGAAGAAGAAATGGTAATGGACCTATTTGCCTAATGTAAACCAAGAAGTGAAAAAAGAACTTCCAAAATTTTCACATTTGTATTTAGACAGGCCCTCTGGAGCCCTGATAGGAAAACATACAGAAAGTAAGTCAAAAACACAGGCAGAGATATTTGGCTTAAAGATATATATGTATTTTAGCTGAACACAGCGGCACATGCTTGTCTTCTCAACCCTGACTGAATAATGAAACAAATAGATACAACCAATCAACAAAGAAAACACCGAGGAGCTGGAGAGATGGCTTGGCAGTTAAGAGGGCCTAATGCTCCCGCAGAGGGCCTGAGTGTGGCATCCGGACAGTAGCCCACAACTGTCCCTAACTCTAGTTCCAGAGGATCAGGCATTCTCTCACGGCCTCCATGGGCTCCTGCATGTACACGGTACAGATAAACTCATGCAAGAAAACACACATATAGAAACACATCTTTGAAAACACAAACAAAAAGTACCCTAAGGTTTATTTTCATATCACTCCCAGAATACTAGAATATTCTAAAGGCATACAGACTCTAGCCAATTTGGTTTGTATCTGACTATTCCACATTCTTTTGTTCATATTTTAATTGTCTTCTCTAAAAATCTGACACTGAGTATCAGCTACAAAATACAAAGAAAAAGGAAAGAGGTTGCTACACACAAATTTATGCCACAGATATCAGTAGGCCACTTTGACATTGAGAGGACACACCTGGGCAGTCAAAGAAAGGAACCTCTCGGGGGCCCTTGAGTAACCTTCTTTTGTAAGCAAAGGTTTAAATGAAGGTTTCTACTGAGTCAGCTAGAAAGATTCAAAATTACAATGAGCCAAATGTTGGTTTTGAAAGACTTCCTGTTTATAGTGAATAAATTCCCAAAATGCAGAGGAATTAGGTTTTAATGATCCTCTGCTACAATGGTATTGCTCAATACAATTTTGGCTAAATTAGCTTAACCCTTCCGAGAACCTCGAAAACTCAAGTCACACTAATCTCATGGGGCTACAACCCCGTTCTTCACATATAATCAGTTTTACCTTTTATCTTCATGTTTTGGTTTTGGGTTTATGTGAGGGACTCTTTTTTTTTTTTTAGCGTTTTGTTTGAGGTGGGGTCTCACAGCTCACTTCACAGCCCAGGCTGGCCTGGAACTCACTGTGTTGCCCAGGCTGGTCTCCAGCTCAGGGCAATCCCTTTTTCACTCTTTGGGCTGACCTCTTTGGTGGGGAGGTCCATCTGCTTTCTTCTGGCCAATACCTTGCAGCCTGCTGCCAGAGGAAGGGAGTACCAGGTGACAGGAAAAGGGCAAAGGAGACCTGGGGTGGGGGACAGATTGTTGAGACCTGGGGTGGGGGGCAGACTGTTGATACTATTGTTTTAAGTAAGCCTCAGGCTGGTGACGACTAGAAGAAAGGGGGAGACCGGAGTTTTCTCCCACACTATACAGGGCATACAGGGAAATGAAGTAACAGTTTGAACTGGTGAGGAAGGTAGGAGGCAGCAGTGTGGTGCAGGAGGGAGGAAGCTGCCTGCATGACTGTTTCATACAGGCAGAACGGAGAGAATGAAAGTGGAGTGGACATTAACCAGTCAACATGAGTTCTCTTTCACAAGCAGGCAGAGAAATTACTCAATGGGGTCCTGTAGCTGATGACAACTGAAACCGGTCCATAAAAGCATGAAAGCAGGCTGGAGAGGTGGCTCAGAGGTTAAGAGCACTGGCTGTTCTTCCAAAGGTTCTGAGTTCAAGTCCCAGCAACCACATGGTGGCTCACAGCCATCTACATTGAGATCTGCCCGGGCATATATGTAGAGCAAATACTGTATACATAATAAATAAATAAATGTTTAAAAAAAAAAAAAAAAAAAAGCATGAAAGCAGCTGGAGTGTAAGGTGGGAAGGACCGTGTCAAGGCATCACTGGGAAGAGAGCACAAACCCCTGAGAAGCATAAATTATGCACAGAAGCCAGGCTAAGTGCTCCGTGCAGTTTGGGGGAGGGGCTGTCATGAAGACAAGACTATTGGGATCTTTCTGCCTCCTCCTCCCAAATGGGGACTCAACCGTAACCCAGCTCTCAGATGTCCCCACATGTGAAGCATAAAACACCCCTGGGCAAACCTGAGAGTACCAAGGAGGGGCTGAGGGTTGGATTTTAAAATGATAACACGAGGAGGAGATGATATTAAAACCTAGAGATTTGTAAACAAAGTTGATACTGTAGACCTCTTTGCATGAATAAAGGTGGAGGCAGAGTCTGCAAGCTTTCTATGAGAAGTCAGAGAGGGAACAACCAATGCTCTCCAGTCCATCCCAGCTCTGCCAAAGCACAAAGGCAGCTTGGGAAATGAAATGAATCCAGTCATGGGACAGTAAACTGTTTCCAAAGCCAGGTGGATCAGCCCGCAGCTATGCTGGGTATAGGCATAGATACAGTTGTCCCTCCAGTGGGAGAGAGAGATTTGTTCTAGATTCTGTCCTCAGACGTCAAAACCTAGGAGGCTCAGGGCCTGGGGCAGTAGCAGAACGGCGGCACACACTCTCTGTCTGTCCTCCCCTGCACTCTAAATTGTCTCTAGATCACTTTTTGTATGTAATACAATGTGAGTACACAAACGGTTGCCACACTGTGCTGTTTAGGAAATGATGGCAAGAAAAACATCTGCACATGCTCAGTACAGAGGAAGGGAATTTCCTTTCAAAATGATTGACACATACACAGCTGGGCAAGCAGCACACACCTTCAATCCCAGCACTCAGGGCACAGGTAGTTATTTATCTCTGTGAGCTCATGGCCAGCCTGGTCTACACAGTGAATCCCAGGACAGGTACGACTACAGAGTGAGACCGTCTCAAAAAAAAAAAAAAAATCATAGTAATTAAATTCAATTTAAGTACACACACATGTGATTGAATCAGATGGCTTTGATTTAGGCTGGTGCATATGGAGAGCTGATTCTATGTAATGAGAGGCTGGACAGCACTCGAAAGTGATTTCATCTGCACCTTTAAAAAGTAACATGAGAGGGCTGGAGAAATGGCTTAGCGGTTAAGAGCACTGGCTGCTCTTCCAAAGGACCCAGGGTTCAAATCCCAACACCCACATGGCAGTTCACAGCTGTCTATAATTGCCAGGCATGATCCAGGACATCCAGAGCTACAAGAGAAACTCTGCCTCAAAACAAACAAACAAAAATGAGCCCCAGCAAGACAGCTCAGCACATAAAGGTGCTGGCCACTGAGCTGGACAAGCTGAGTCTGCTCTGGAACCCACAGGGTGGAAAGGCAGAGCTGACGCCCACAAGTTGTCCACTGATATCCAGATGCAGGCTGTGGCACACATGTGCACTCAAACAAAAAACAGAACAAATAAATGATGGATAAGTAAATAAGTGAATGAATGGTTTTTTAAGACATAAAAAAGAAACAAGATAATCAATGCAATCTCATGCTTCTCTTGGACATTCCCTGATATACCCTAGCCATATCCTTGGGCTGGCTTCTGTGTCTCTTCCTGTTTCCGGATACCTCTTACTGCCTCAGCTCCTCCTCCACTTTAGCCTGTCTTTATGCCCCCAAGAAAGGGATGGCATAAAGTTAATTCTCATCCCACTTTATCAAAAGAGTAGATAAAGTCCATCTGGTGCCAGTCAGATCCCATCAGATCTACACTTCTGCTTGCCACAAGCCCAGACCCATTTCCAAGGACGCCTCGGGCAGAGAGAAAGCAGACAGGCAGGCCAGCTGTTCCCCTTGCACAGGGACACACTGAAAATGAGGTGAGGATTCAGTCCCACAGTTGTGACCGTGACTCTGCTGGGCTCCCCTGCAGCAACATCTGGGCTTATGTCACCTCAGCAAGTTCAACGTCTGGAAATGCACAGAACAGCCCAGGCACATGAGAGCGGTGCTGGGGAGCATTCGTCCAAGCTCATAGTGACTACAAACATGGCAGCAGGGAGACAGGAAGGCCTGGAAGAAGGGCTGGGATCTGGTCCCTCACCTCTGCACTTCATTCCCCGGTAGGTGGTTCCTCCAGGGCAAAATCCTCAGGAGCCAGTGGGCTTTGTTCTAAAAACACGACAAAGTTCTAAAGCTGCACAGGGAAACTCTGGTGAGCGTCAACACTGGTCCAAACCTGTTTTCTTTCTTGCATTAGGGCTTGCAACCCAAGTGTCTGTGTGTGAAGGTCTCCCTCCTCATATGGATTTCCTTAGCAACCAGCACAGTCAAGGGCCTGTGGCGGAGCTTGAGTGCACACAGCACAGCACACACCTCTCCTGCAGGTGGTTCTCATTGACTTCAAAGAAAAGCTGTCCTCTTTCTTCTTCAACTCAAAGGCTCCCAAAGGATCTGCAAAGCTCTCGGGATGAGTCAGGCACAAATGGGATAAGCTTACTAAACAGGGCCAACACTAGGGGCCAGCTGGGAGCGGAGGTGTGGAGGTGAGAGAAACGGTCCATTCTGCATTCAGTGAGTGATCAATAAAAGCATCTCAGGTCAGCCAAGGACCCTCACCGCCTCCTTGTCTCACATCCCATTTGATGACTTACAGAAGTAGACATTTTTAAAAATCTACGCATCAGGAAATAATACCAACCAGAAAAACACAAGTCTCTGAAGGACAGGTGTCTGGCCGTTGGACCTGGACCACAGAAAAGAGAAAATCTCTTTTCTGTTGCCACCAGTGCAGATGGACAGGATCTGAGGATCATTTCCTCAGCAGGCAAAAGCCCAGGAAAAGAGGAACCAGGAAAAGGTCACGTCCAAACAAATACATCAACCAAAGGATTTCCAAAATGCACTGGGGATGCACACCGCCTACAGGACTAAGAGAAAGCAGCCGTGGAGCTTAAACAGCCAATCACCCCAAGGAGCATTTCTGTAAACTCCCTGAGAAAGTCTCGTGTGGTCAGTGGCTCCATGAAGGCAGTGTCTACCCCCCGAGAGATGGACAGCTTCCTACAGTCTCTCCATCATCCACCAGTGAAACCAAAGATGGCACAAAACAAGCACTTGGGAGAGAAAACTTCATCCCATACAAGATGGTTTTTCAAAGTACTTAGCACAAGGCCAGGAACTATCAGTAAAAGTACGAAGAACTCACAGTTTATTACTGATCATCTTATTAACAGTAATAAAGCCCCATGGCTGAGCCAGTGATGTAGGAGTTCCTTGCAGGGATGAGGACTAACTTTCAGAGCAGACTGGTCGAGCTAGGCAAGGAAACAGTTTGTGGAAATCAAAGCTATTCAGATGATTCTTTTGAAATCCAGGGCAAGCATGTGTAAAAACCAACAGGTGCGCCCTTCCGTCCTCTCCCACTTCTAATCCGAGAACAGAAACAGAGGTGATGAAAGACAGATGCTGGGGACTGACCCCTCTCAAAGCACTACACTGCTCCTCCCAGGATGCCTCAGTCTGTCACAAAGACCATCCTCCGCTGCAGTATTCCTCCACATCATGCTGGACAGACAGGATTGCTACTACCTCTTCCAATGTTAGTGTTCTCTGCTTAGAATCTCTTTCCCTTGTGCTCTTGTCTTCCCAATGGCCTATGATTCCATTTTATTGGCTAAGGAAAGGAATTTGATTTTTCAGAACCCTTGAGTGGTTTGGGAGGAAAAACGAGCCTCCTGATGATTTTGGACTGTGCTAGTCACTGCTCTATTGCTGTGAAGGGACACCATGACCAAGTCAACTCTTACAAAAGAAACCATTTAATTGCAGGTTTGCTTATAGTTTCAGATGGTTAGTCTATTGTCATCATGGCAGGGAGCATGTCAGCATGCAGGCAGACACTGCAGGTGCTGGAGAAGTGAGAGAGAGCTGCATCCTGCTCTACAGGCAGAGGGAATAAGACACTGGGTCTGGCATGGGCTTGTGAAACCTCAAAAGCCCATTACACCTACTCCAACAAGGCCACCCTTCCCAATCCTTCCCAACAGCCCACCAACTGGTAACTAAGCATTCAATGAGCAATTATATGATCCTATGGGGCCATTTTCATTTAAACCACCACATGGACTATAGCCCCAAAGTATCCTTTCTTTGCCTGTGTCTTCCACTCTCCTCTCCTGTGTCTGACTCTCAGCCACTGGCTAGGTCAAGCTCATCCCTAAACTACTCTACAGCCACAGCCCTAGTAGGGCCTCCTGGTGTCTTCTCAGCACTCAACTACACAGCCCATGAAATTTCTCTAAAGACTGGCTGCACTGTCATCTTCCCAATTACAAGAACTTCTGTGTGTTTTCACCTTGGGCTTGTAAAATTCAAGCCCCTCGGTGTTACATTTAAAGACCCATTTATTTATTCATTATGCCTGTGAGTATATGCATCACATGTATGCGGATGGGGGCCTGAAGAAGGAATCAAGTCCCCTGGAACTACAGTCACAAATGGTTGTGGCCATGTGCACACTGAGAACCAAACCCAGGTCCTCTGAAGCAGCAGCAGCAATTGCTCTGAGCCACTGAGCCCATCCTCAGCCCCATCCTTTCAATATGAATCGAATCCTTACTGGGCTTTCTGTTTTTTCTTCCCACGGAGTTGACCCAGAGTCCCACACTCCATTCCCCAGAAAGCTTTCCCTCATCCAAACCCTCACCCACATCCCCCAGTGGATCACTTCTGCTCACCCTCAGGATCCACTTGTGGTGTGTTACACAGAGTGAAATTCAATCCCACAGTCACCATGCCCTAGGCTGTCACCCAGGGCATGCTTGCTTTGGCCCACATTGAGGCTTCTGCTATGAGCATTGGTGATTGAGCACACCGACCTTCTCCAACAAGCTAAGAGGAGCTCTAGCTGGTAGTCTTCTCAGAACCAACCTCCTTGCTTCATATCCAGCAAGCAATCGGTGTACGCATATAGAAGTCAGAAACCAGGCAAACACACCCTTGATATCCCTGCCAGACCACCACCGTGGTCAGAACGAGAGTGAGCTGTGTGGTTATTTGGATGATAAGTGTCCCCCAGAGGCTCAGACACCTGACCATTTGGTCCCTAGTTGATGGTGGGCACTGTTTGAGGAGGGTGAGGAGGTGTGGCATCGCTAGAGGAAGTACATCATTAGGGGTATGCTTTGAGCTTACAGTCTTGCCTTGCTCCCTCTTCACTCTCTCTGCTTCCTGCTTGCCATCTGAAGACGCAAACTCAGCTTCCTGTTCTAGAATCATGCCGACTGCTTGCTGCCATGCCTCCCCCACTCTGGAACTGTAAGCCAAAATAAACTCCTTCTGCAAATCGCTTTTGATCAGAGAGTCTTATCATAGCAACACAAAAGCAGCTGATACAGGCTGCCTGGTACACACTGTTTCACGGCTATCAGTCTCTAGGATTCAAGCAACACTGTTCATGTTCTTAAAAAAAAAAAAAAAAACTATGAAGCTTCTTTTGATTTGTGAGGCCTGAACATTTTCCATAAATCCAAGATAAACATAGGGACTTGTTTAATGCAAACGCCTCACCACAACCCATCAGTAATGACAGACTCAAATTTTCGGACCAGGCTTCACTAGCAAGGAGAGCCTCATGTCCTGAGCTGCAGGGGTTCTCTAACACTAGTGCAACTAGGGGTAGAAGTTATTTCAGGGTACCTCATGGTGCTTTGTAAAGGGAACCCAGTTAACATCTAACAGACTCCCAGCAAAGATCCGAACCACCACAGTGGGGTACCCATCACGGAAGCGGGTCTGTCATCGGAATCCTGCCCACCTGTGCAAGAAGAGAGCTCTTACTCAGAGACAGCTAAGAGGTCATTCTCCAGCTGTGAAAAGTCCATGTCCGCAGTCACTGTCAGTCACATTGTACCTCCAATCAGTTGTACAGAGGCTCTCATCAGAACACCAGGGACACACCCTGGGTGAAAATGAACCCACACCAGAGGATGCAGTGTGGCTTTCTGTGGGAAAAGTATTGCAGGTAGAGACCAACAAGCATGAAGCTAAGAGGCAGGCCTTGATCTGGGATGTCTAGGGGATGCAGTGCTGTTAGCAAGGAGGAAGCAGGCAAGGAGGGGGCCTTGAGACCACCATGAGCACTTACACTTTGTTTGGAGGTTCAGGGAATACAGAAAGGTACTAAAAGGAGTCATATGCCCCGACCTGAAAGGTGTTCTCTGGTTATTTAGGAACAGAATGGTGGCAACTGAAAAACACATGAACCAATGTGGAGACAAGCCCTGTCATGGAAGGGGCGGGGCTGCAGCATCCACATATGGACAGACAGCTGCTGCCTTTACTCAGTGTTTATGACCAGCCTCCAGCAGGGAACCAATAAGAAAATAGCTGTGGAAGCCACTTTCCCCAGCCTGATGGTACAAAGAACCCTGGCCACCCTGTCAAGGGACAGCACAGGATTCCAATGAAAAGAGCACTCAGCACCTTTTCAGGCAAGCTCCACAGAAGCTTTTACCAGAAAAATCAGCAATAAATGTGGCTAAGCTTTAAACGCAGGGTGTGAAGGGGTCGCCCCAAATAAAAAAGAAAAATAAGTAAAACCTTCTGTCGGGAACTCCCCTGGCTGCATAGAACCAACTCACCCTGACAGAAGAAAGATACACGGACACTACATAGAAGTCAGTCTCAGAAAGTGGCCCTTTTGGAGATGGCGAGTGGTGAGCCCTCTGAGACTATCCCTTCCTTTAATGCAGCTGAAGGGCAGAACAAAAGAAGAGCCAAAGTCAAGCACTCGGGTGTCTTTAAACACAGACCCGCCACCCCACCTCACAGTGCTCTGTGTTAGTAATCCCAGACAGTAGGTATGCGTGAATTATTTTCTGCAGAACTGGCTCCTGCAGCTGATGGGCCAGTTCACCATCCTAGAGGAAAATAGCTCATTCCTGGCCACATGTGAGATCGTGGAGTGAAACCTTCCAGGCCCTGAGACCTTTACAGAATGAAAAAACAACAGCAGCAGTGTGAGGAGCTCTCAGTACCAGGGTGGTACTCAAAAGGAGACTGCTAAGGCTGGAGAGACGGCTCAGCGGTTAAGAGCACTGGCTGCTCTTCCAAAGGACCGTGTTCAAATCCCAGCACCCACATGGCAGTTCATAGCTGTCCATAATTGCCAGCCATGTGGAGGCACATGCCTTTAGTCTTAGCCCCTGGGAGGGAGAGGCAGGCAGACCTGTGAGTTCAAGGCCAACCTGGTCCACAAAGTGAGTCCAGGACAGCCAGAGATACACAGAGAAACCCTGTCTTGAAAAACAAAAGGAGAATATGACTCAATTGCTTAGCCTGCTCTTCAAAACAAGAGAACGTTACTTACTTAAAGTACTAGCCACTGAAGTACTTGTTGGTACTAGCCACCTGATGTGGCATTATCAAGCAGAGCCCACTGGCAAGGTGGTGACACAGTTTGCATGCTGCAGTACTATTTTAAATGTGTTTTCAAAAACAAGTTTGCTTCAAATTAAAACCCACCTCCCCAAGATTCTGATCCTGCTCAAACTCAAAACCCTCAACAGTGCTGCCAGGGGTCTGTCCACCAGCACTGCACACTCAGTGCAGACATCACAGCACTTACATACTCCTGCAGCAATGTGCATGAGAGCCACTTAAACATTTATAACCTTTACCCAGAAAATCTGTACTTTAAATTTTTCATCTAAGGCTACAATAAAAGATGCAAAAGGTTACATGCAAGGAAGGTCCTAGGCTGCACAGGTAGGGAAAAAAAAAAAGAAGCAAAATAAATCAATTAAATCCATTAAATAAAGCAGGTTATAAGGAGGCAGGCAGATCTCTGTGAGTTCAGGGCCAGCCTGGTCTACAGAGTAAGTTCCAGGATAGCCCGGGCAATACAAAGAAACCCTGTTTCAAAAAAACAGAAACAAACACAAACAAAACATGTTATAAGCAGCTATGAGGCCAGCACTCAAGAGACAGAGGCAGGTGGATCTCTGAGTTCAAGGCCAGCCTGGTCTACACAGTGAGATCAGCCAGGGCTGTCCAGAGAAACCCTATCTCAATAACTGAGCCCAGGATAGCCACATGGCACCACGCAGACCCCATGGAAAGCACACATGGTCCACAGCACTCTCCAGACATCCGCTCTACCTCTGTGAAGGTAGCCCAGTGAAGGCCCATTAGGAAAAGCTACTTCTCTGGCCTAACATTCCAAGCTACCATTTGGTCTAGTCAATCACGCAGTGCACCCTGCCCTTGGGAAGGTGCACCTTCAGCTGCTAAGGAGATGGGTGGAATACCTCTCCCAAGACCCTCCATGGCACAGTCCATGCAAGGCTGATGGCATGCAGCTTGGTAAACCTGCCCACCTTTCTGAATTACACAAAGAAGGGTTCCTTTTCTTTTAGTCTAGCTCCTTTCTAAGTGTGTTTTCCCAGCACTCTTCCTCCAAATCCCCCATGGCAGCCGTGTGTCTGGCCTTCATTTCCAGAGAACTCAGACAGCATGGTGTTTGTCTTCTCATCTTTCTCCTTTGGGCAACTGTACAGCCTGTTGCCCTGTGGTTTTCCCTTTTCAATTCTTATAAAATTGCCTGAAGTTTTCTTTTTATTTCATTCTTAAAACTCTTCTATTAACAAAACTAAGAACTTACTGGGGAAACATGTGTCAACTCTACTGGGACTCCCTGATTATTTCTGAGAACACTAGCAGCTCCATAAAAGCTACAGGAATTAACAAGAACCAGCTCATCATACCAGAAGGGCTAGTGTAAGGGAAATAAAGAGACTCCAGAATCCCAGACTCACTGATTAATTACCCTAAAGAGTATGACAGTAAGGAAACTCAGTGAAGTCTGTCAGGGAGGAGGGGCTCTTGTAAGATGACATCCACTGAAAGGCATATTCAGCATATTTTTCAGTTCCAAGTGATTGTTGCTGGAATTGATTTAACCATGTAAATGTATCAGGGGTTTGTTAGATTTATTTTTATGTAGATATGTTGTTTGTCTACATTTATGTCTGCACACTATGTGTGTGCAGTTCCTTTGGAGGCCACAAGAGGGTGTTAGAGCAGCCAGTGCTCTTAACCGTTAAGCCATCTCTCCAGCCCCATGTATCTTAAATCCTTCCTCAGTGAAGTGAGCTAACTGCCTCCAGGCCTCAAACATCTAAGAAACAGACACAACAGTTCTACCTCCAAGACACGTTTCCATAGAACAAGAGAGTGATTTCATGGGAAAATAGGGTCCTTGGTGGTGTGAACGGGTTAAGGTGAGGTCAAACTGGGCCCTGACTCAGTAAACAGCCTGGTGACATGAGAGACACACAGGAAGGGAGGCTGTGTGGAGAAAGAGACAGAGACTGCTACAGCTTTATCCAAGGAACGCTGGGAAAGGCCGTTGGTACCCGGAAGCTGGAAAGCCATATGGATTCTTCCCTAGATCCTTTAGCAGGACCTTCACTTTGGACTTCTGGCTTCCACAAAACTAAGAGAACAAAATTCTGTCATTTTAGGCCACCAAATTGGTGTTAATTTCTTACAGAAGCACAGAAAATAACAAAATCTACAAACAAAAATCCCAAAGGAAATACAAGCCAGACACACAGAACAAGATTATCAGAAAGGAAGCAGGTTAAGGACACATGCTATTCATTAGCTCCACCCCGGGCTATGTGTCAGGGAGCAGGATACTCTCAAAGGAAAGCTGACGTATGAAATTAATTATAAGATTTTTTTTTACTAACAGTTTTCTTATTTGTCAGAGTAGCGGTTTCTCAGTGTCAACAGACATAAATATCACTCGGCAAGGCTCAGGCCCCCATTCCAGATGTGCCCCAGACTCTGAAGACACGAACATCACAGAAACACCTGGTTGGTAGTGTTCATCTGTCGTTTCACTCAACAGCCCCTAACTCACAATCCTGTCATGGCTAAGCTCACACCAACCATGACTACTGCCAGGAATGTCCTGTGCCTCCACCTGGGCCCTCCATTGCCTGGCTCCTCCCTCAGTCAGCAGCCCAGATATTACCATCTCATAAAAATCTCCCTGACCACTCACTTTTGCATTCATTCACCATTCACTTGGAATCAGTCTCATGGTAGCAGCAATATGCTAATGAATGAGATAGAAAAGGTCTGGTGAGCTTATATATGCTTTTTTTTTTAAAAGATTTATTTATTACGTATACAGTGTTCTGTCTGCAAGTATATCTGCAGGCCAGAAGAGGGCACCAGATTTCATTATGGATGGTTGTGAGCCACCATGTGGTTGCTGGGAATTGAACTCATGACCTCTGGAAGAGCAGCCAGTGCTCTTAACCGCTGAGCCATCTCTCCAGCCCTATATATGCTTTTAAAATGTTTAAAAGATTTATTTTATTTTTAACTCTGTGTGTATCTGTGTGTGTATATCTGTGTGTAGAGGTGTGTGTGTGTGTGTGTGTGTGTGTGTGTGTGTATAGGGGAACACGCACATGAGTGCAGTGCCTGAGCAGGCCAGAAGAGGGCATTGGATCCCATGGAGATGGAATTCTTATGCAGTTGTGACCTGCCCAATATGGGTGCTGGGAACTAAACTCTGGTCCTCAGCACCCACTTTTAACCTCTGAAACATCTATTCAAGCCCCAAGTTTATACTCTTGGGTGCAAAGACATGACAAGCACATGACATACCAGCTAGGAGTTAGATGCTGGGGTCTCTGGGACAGAGCACAAAGAGAAAGCATTACTAAATAAACAGAGTAGTTGCGGAGCCTAACACTGTAGGAAGGAAACACACAGCAAAGCATATGGGCAGGGTGGACCATGTGGGATGGTCCTCCAGTCTGCGAGATCAAATACTGACTTTGATTCTCACGGATCAACTCAACACTTCTGCAAACAGCCTGCTCCTCGTCCAGAATTTGGAGGGCCCATAATAAAGACTTGCAAATGGCAGCCCTTTGGCTCCTATGGGCCCTGGGTCTGGCACAAGGGAGTCATTTTAGAGAGAAAGGAACAACCAAGATTAAGCCAGATCAAACTGATACAGTCCTTTTAGAATCCACAGAAATTCTAAGGGAGTTGCATCAGGTGGGGAAGAGTTCCACAGGCCCAGAGAGCACCTTGGTGGGGATCCTAAGTCACAAGCCCAAAAGTTGAATTTCGGAGAGGCGTGAGGACTTGCTGACATTTGCACTTCAAGAGGTGCTGGAGGATAGGAATGCACCTGTTTTGAACGTTCTGAAAGAACAGCCTAATATACAATGTCTTCCTCATACTCCTGTTTTATACGTGTTAATACCTTCAGCATGATGTTCAGAGATGGCCCTGTGCAGAACATTCTGGAGGGGCAAGCCACCTTCGTGTCCATCCACTATGAACCACAGGAAAGCACACTCCACTAACTTCCTTGGCTTCATTTGATTTTATCTAAAATCTAGTAACTAGAGAGGAAATGCTGAGGGCAGCTGGCTTAAGTGGACATTTGAGTTTCTTGTTTGTTTTAGGGAAGCATAGGCCTGCTGTACACCAAACACAGGAACCCACACATGCGCTACAATACTCTGTAAAGAAACAAACTGAGCCCCACAGGTTCAGTAGCTTGTGTAAGATTAGACCTCATGCCCAGTCTGCTGGAGCTTAAGATCCAACCCAACCACAGGCGAAGGCAGCCAGGGGGCGGGGCTTACAGCGCCTGGCAGAGCAGCCATGAAAAAAAGTGGTACAGGCCTTAGCCAGACGAGGGTTGAGGGCTCTAGAATGGTCCATTCCTCACTTACAGAAGGTGGAAGGGCAGAGTTGGGGGAAAGAAGAAAGCTAATATGAAGAAAATTTTTCACATTTGAGGAGATGTCAACTGTGCTGGTGACTGTCCGTACCACACTGTGAATGTACTGACACCTCTACTCTGTGCCCTCTGAAGTTATGGCCCCAACGATGGACTTTCTGTTACATATTTTATCACAATTAAAAATAAAGTGATTCTTCTTTTAAACAATCCAAACTCAAGTCTCTTAACTCCCAACTTGAACACCTGCCAGTGCAGCCCCTTCCCACAGCCAGTGGTGAAAACAACACGGTCCAGAGAGCCACACTTCACAATGGAGCCCTAGTCACAGCTTCTGAGGAATGTGGGGAATTTTAATGAATTTAGCAAGCCTGATCAGTAGGTACCATAGATCAACAAAATGGAGGCCACTCCACAGGCATAGACCTTCCCAAAACAAAGACCAGCCAGGTGATGGGTACGCCACTACAGAAGATGCCTGGCTAGGGTACACAGCAGGTCAGATGGCCTATCAGACTTCATGCACTTAAGAATCTGGAAACCAGGGAAAGTGCTAAATCTGGTCTGGCTACTCCAGAGAGGCCTGAAGTTGCACATTTGTAAAAAGCGCCCAGGGCACAATGGCACAACATGAGTACAAGGAACCACACTTTGACACTTTTGAGTTGTCTGGAAAGAACTCATGCAAAATCCTTTCCCCATAGAGCCAGGAATGTTGGCTCCTATCAGTAATCCCAGCACTCAGGAGGCTGAGGAAGAAGAGGGATTGCCATGAATTTGAGAGCTATGTAAGCATGGGTCACACACTGTGTCCCAGGCCAGCCACGGGTACAGCATGAGACTCTGTTTTTACATAAATATATAAAAGCTGCCAGCATTTCGATCCCTGGAATCCATAGTAGAGAGTACCAATTCCTAAAAAGTTGTCCTCTGACCTCCACATGCATGCCATGGCATCCGTGTGCACACGCAGACATAATAATTAAAATAATGATAATCTTTAAAATGTTTAAATCACTGTCCCCACAGGAGCAGCACATTCACAGACCTGGGCTACACTCCATTTTCAATGAGCTCAGCACACAATCCCATGCCAACAAATTCCAGCTTGTTTTAGACTGGGTTACAAAACATACATATCAGATTTTTATTATAGCTTATTAAGATGTAAGCTTGATTTATGTTAATGGCAGAGCAGCAATAAAGGTCCATTAAGAGAAAATTCCTTATGGTCACAAGGACAGAATCTCTGAACTAGGCAGAGACCTAACCTTCCAGTTGGACCAGGTCAAGCACCTGGCAAAGAGATCAAGACTCCACCCACTCCACAAGGCAAGCTCACCTTAAAGCCATGCTAAAAAGAGGAATAATTGGTCTTCTAATAAGATACTATACTTTCTAAATTATTCAGAAAACTGTAACCTTTCCTTCTTCTTTCTTCCCCTTTTTTGAGAGTATTTTCCAGTACATTTAGGCTTCCTCACTTTCTCTAGAGTTTCACTCCCCCACACACACATAGATGCTAGTCCACCATATATCTAACCTCCATGCTGGCTTAAATGTCATGGGTTTCTTTTCCTTTCTCTTTTCCCTGCCTCCCAGAGCTGCTGAGATCTATAGCTCTCCTAGCCCAAGGAGTTTTCTCTCTAAACTCTAATGAAATTGTCCTTGAGCTTCCATTTGAATCCATTATTACTAAGACCCCCAAGGAGGGTACCTTGACTTTGCCTACAGAGTTAACGCTGGGTCAGTGTGTTGGTTGTATCACTGTGGGAGTTTAAAAAAAAAAACCACATGAGAACCAGTTCCAGAGGAGACATCACAGAGGACTTGAAGCTCAGCAGAGCCATTTGCTTTTATAGTGGACTCATGATCTCATGAGTCCTTTGGCAGGTCATGCTGGCAAAGCACACAGCAACAGTTCCCAAGCACATCACTCCCCACAGTCAGGGTGTCTTAGAGTTTCTATTGATGTGATGAAACACCATGACCAAAGCAAGCTGGGGAGGAAAGGGTTTATCTGGCTTATATTTCCATCACACTGTCCATCATCAAAGGAAGTCAGGACTGGAACTCACTCAGGGTAGGAACCTGGAAGTAAGAGCTGATGCTGGGGCCATGGAGGAATCCTGCTTACTGGTTTGCTTCCCCTGGCTTGCTCAGCCTGCTTCCTTATAGAACCCAGGATCACCAGCCTAGGGATGGTCCCATTCACAATGGGCTGGGCCCTCCCTCAATCAATAATCAATAAAATGCACGACAGCTGGATGTTATGGAGACATTTTCTCAATTGAGTCTCCCTTCTTTCAGACAACTCTAGCTTGTGTCCAACTGACATAAAACTAGCAAGCACACTGGGACAACAGGCTCTTCTAACATCATGACCATCAAGTTTGGGCTTCCATGCCAGTTCCTAGTGAAAAATCACCTAGAAAAAAAAGTCATCAGAGTGAAAGGAAAACTCAAAGCCTGCAGCTACTGGGCCCCAGGTTCCAGAGGAAAACACACACAGACAAAATTAAAATACACATCATGTTCTCAAATGTTAAAGGACAAAGGACATCAATGAAGGCTACACACATCCTAGGTGGGGTTTAAGAGGAGAGCTAAAAACTGGCTCTCTGTAATCAAAAACCATCCCTTAGGGCCAACGACATGGCTCAATATTGTGAAACAACTAAGTATATACATAACCCCCCAAAATAAGTAAATGACTAAAAAATATCCTAAATTTCTCCATAAAACAAACTTGTAACTTTCACAGTGGTTATTAATAATATTCTTTTTTTGAGGCAGGGCTTATTTGTGTAGCCCTGGCTGTCCTGGAACTCTGTAGTCCAGGTTGGCCTTGAACTCAGAGATCCACCTGCCTCTGCCTCCCTAGAGCTGAGATTAAAGACATGCACCACCATGCCCGGCCATGACACACAGTTTCAAAATGCCATGTGGGTGCTGGGATTTGAACCCAGGTCCTTTGGAAGAACAGCCAGTGCTCTTAACTATTGAGCCATCTCTCCAGCCCCATTAATAATATTCTTAATGTATGCGTGTGTGTGTGAACTAATTAGCCTTCTCATTTCACTGTTATCATTAGTAAGTGTGCACAATAGGGCAGAGTGGTTTATCTATTATGAAATATAGTAAATTAGTCCCTCAAGGGTTGACTCACACACACACTCCACAGCATACTTTACTTGTTACAAACTCAATTTAATTACACACACACACACACACACACACGGACAAGATAATCAAATGGTAACATCATGATACTAAAGGGGAGAACACAGTGCTTGGCTATAGCTGTGGGACAAGTCCTTTGGCACTCTGCTTCGGTGGCTAACCTGATAGAAATTGTTTCTGTGGAAAAGCTCCCAACTACAAAATGGACTTATCTTGACTCATCCACTGGAAGCTGAGAAGCATCTGAATTTACAGTACTTAATGATATCTGCACTTACCAAGGGTTTATTGGACTGTCAAATGGATTTTTTTACAGAGGGTTTGCTAGGAGGTGGCCTCCCCATGTACATCTTTTAATTCCCCTTCTCAGGACCTACACTAAGAAAATGGCCCAGAAGTCAGAAAGAGTTCTACATGGAAACACACACATGGGCAGCAGTAGTGCTTCCAAGCAAGACAGTAGCAAGAGAATACACCCTGAGCATTTTGTGCCATGTCATGCCATTATACTTTATTGAGAGCCATATTTTCCCGACTCCCTCTCTAGAAAGGTAAGGGCCTCAAGGGGATACCAGGAGAATTTCCTGGGATTTGAAAGTGGCAAAAAAAAAAAAAAAAGCAGAAGGTGGGATGGAGTTATAGCATGGGTCATCAAATTCTGAAGGTTCCATAACTCGGGATTTGATCAGACAAAAGGGGCAGGAGTGGGGTCTGCTGCATGTGCCAGTGGGAGGTGGAAGGGTTTCCTCACTGTCCCTAATCTACCTGTGGTTTTTTCTCTTGACACTCAGTCCAGACAACAGTAGAAACAATGGTCATTGTCTTACTTGGGGTTTTACTGCTGTGAAGAGACACTATGACCAAGGCAACTCTTATAAAGGAAAACAATTCACTGGAGCTTACACTTACTGAAGTTCAGCCTATTATCAACATGCCAGGAAGCATGGTGGCATACAGTCAGACATGGTGCTGGAGAAGGAGCTGAGAGTTCCTTCATTTGCAGGCAGCAGAAGGAGACTGTGACCACAGTGTGTGTAGCTTGAGCACAGGAGACCTCAAAGCCCACCCCCAATGACACACTTCCTCCAACAAGCATTCAAACACATGAGTCTATGCAGGCCATTCCTGTTCAAGCTATCAGTGTCCGCTATGGCCCAATCTACAGAAATAAAACCTGTTTTAAGTCCCTCACCAGGCATTAACTGATGTTTGACTAAGAATTAAACAAAGCCTGGCTTAGCCTCCCTTGCATAGGAAACATGCTAAAATGAATGGTTACAAGCCACCAAAGAGTATCTGCTATGCAGTCATTTCTCACTTAGATGTGGGAAAATATCAGGCAGTAATTTAAATTTATGCATCAATAAACATAACAAAACCAGACAAAGAAAAACAATAATACTGCGATATATCTGCAAGTTCAATGACAGCGCAGTCCACACTTTAAAGTGTGCTCACTTTTGTTGCTTCCATTTCTTTTCTATTCTTAAATTTTCTTCTCTTGATTTCTGTAAATGCATTTTTGATAAATTGAAATGATTTAAGAATTATCAGGAAATTATAAGAATTAATTCTAGCCGGGCGGTGGTGGCGCACGCCTTTAATCCCAGCACTTGGGAGGTAGAGGCAGGCGGATCTTTGCGAGTTCGAGGCCAGCCTGGTCTACAAAGTGAGTCCAGGACAGCCAGGGCTACAAAGAGAAACCCTGGCCGGGCGGTGGTGGCGCACGCCTTTAATCCCAGCACTTGGGAGGCAGAGGCAGGCGGATCTTTGTGAGTTCGAGGCCAGCCTGGTCTACAAAGCGAGTCCAGGACAGCCAGAGATATTCAGAGAAACCCTGTCTCGAAAAACCAAAAAAAAAAAAAAAAAAAAGAGAAACCCTGTCTCGAAAACAAAAACAAAAAAAAAAGAATTAATTCTATATTTGTACTTCAAATCACTTGTTACTCTCTCAGATTCACCTAAGATTTTTAAGATACCACAAAATATTTCCCCCTAATCTAAAGAAAATCCTGTGAGGCTGTTTGCTTGTTTGTTTGTTTGTTTGTTTGTTTGTTTTTGTATATTCAAACAGCTGAGCATGCTTTCCTTAATACTTAAGACATCCTCTGGTTTTTTCCCAAATGACTCAGAGTGGTCTGGTCACTAGCTTGCCAGCTCCAATCACCATATAACCCTGACATAGGAATGATGGTATTAAGAAAACATTGACATTATCAACCACTGTGACCCTGAGTGACAAGTCCTTTCACTGCTTAGTACCTTAGCCCTTAGCAGGAGTGGTACCCTTTACTCAAAATCCTCTCCTTCCCTCCTCCCCTCTTCTTATCCACCTACCCCCACTTAAGATGTAACTCACACTTGGCCTCCCTCACTCTGCACTGCTTAGAACTTACTTCTGCAGTTACTCAATGACTCTGATATACAGGCGCACTTTCTGCCCCTCTTATAAAGATATGCTGAGTGCATCTGTCTCCAGTTGGAGAACTTCTTAAAACCTAGATTACTTATAAAGCAAGGACAAAGGGTTCAGGCTGCTGGCCCCCACCTTAGAGTTTCTCACTCGACGTCTGCAACAGGACCCAGAATTCATACTTCCAGAAAGCTGCTAGATGCTGTCACAGCTACACTGAGGACACACCATAACAATCCCAGAACCGAATCATGAGACTCTTAAAGTGGAGGCCTTCATCCCTACATCCCAGGACCAGTGCATGCCCTAGGCTCAGGAAGGTCAGAGATAACTGGTAAGTCGTTTTGAAGCTGGTTTTCTTTTTCCCAAGACAGGGTTTCTTTATGTAGCCCTGGTTGTCCTAGAACTAGCTCTGTAGACCAGGCTGGCCTCAAACTGCCTCTAAAGGCGGGTGCCACCACTGTTCAGCCAGAGTTGTTTTTAATGTACTGACTGAAATGAATACACAGGGCACAAGTGAGCAGACAGGGTACATCATTAAATGCACCACGCAAGAATAGGCACACACTCTTCTTATTCTTGGTCAGACCCCTATGAAATCAGGGAACCCTAATAACTACAGAATAAAAATGCCATGAACCTTATTACCCCCCTTTCTCATATGGAATCCTTATGAAAGCTCTTGGCGTTACATAGAAACAGCACCCTTGGTTGCTCCAGGCTAAGACAAATAAAGGCACAAAAGGAAGAAGCAGATAAAGATATTGCTAGCATTTTATTCTCAACTCTGTCTGGTAAAAGCTAGATTCCTTTCCACAAATCCACTTTTATATTTCCTGTTCTGCCACTACATTTCTCCTTCCACAAACAAGGAGCTTCAGGTTTTTACCTTCCCATTATGGAGAGCATGGTCCTCCCAGACACGCCCACCAATAAATTGTGAGAAAGCTTAAAGAACAGAAGAAGCCATTCCACTTGTCTAAATGGTGGGTATCTCAATATGAACAGCCTGAGAGAGGAAGGGGAGAAGAACTCTCTAGGGAAACAGTAGGGACAGAGGTGGATAAGATAGATAAAGGGCATCTCATCTCCCTGCAACACACTGCTGCCTCACAGCCGCAATACAATGTGCGACAGGGCAGGGAACGAATTAGGGGTTAAACCGTGGGAAGTCTTAAGTGCTGTACCTTGGGACCAGATTTTAATTTGTCTCAGTTCCTCCTGTCACTGAGGAGTGGCAATGATCTGATGTAATCTTCAAGGAGGAACAAATGACACGTCACTCATAAAGATGCCAACCAAGGCATCCAAAGAAACACACACAAGCTAGAATTTATACAGTACAGCTTCATCCAACAGTGACTTAAGGCCTTTTATTCTTCCTTTCTGAATCTCTTCCGAATTCTCAAGCAGCACAAGGTAGGTAAGTAAGCAACAGAGGCAGTATCTGCTGGAGAAAGCGCCGGGCAGCCAACAGGTCTTTCAGATTTGACTTTGGCCTCTAGAAAAACAAGAAAGTCTTTATTGGGAAGAGTACCATCACTTGTAGTTATTGGTCTCTCTCTAGAGGCTTTACATAAGAACTAAATTTACTTTGCTCTTTAAAGCCAAAAACTTCTGAAATGGGCTGTAATCCCAAATTAACATCCAAGTGATTAGACGGTGCAAACTGAGTGTAAGGGAAGGAAAACAAATGTGTCAATATCCCGCTGCAAACACAACCTCTGAAAATAGATCAGTCGGTTGATTGCTGCATTGGCTGCAATTGTGTGTTACATTTCACAGTCCATTTTTTCCACTAGAGGACATGGTGAGGCATACCAAACTCTGGAAAACCAAGCCATTCTTTTAGAACAGTTTCCCAGAACAAAAGGGGAAGTAAATATATATATATATATATATATATATATATATGCAAGCAGGTCCCCTGACGCTGAGAAGAGAGGCTTCAATTATGCTTTAAGAAGAGGGTGATAATTGCCTTATATTCTGATTGACAGATGTGGGGATGATCAAAGAGTGCCAGGGAGTGTTTTATTCTGCAGATCTGAAATCACCAGGTATGTGAGGCTTCGTGTTTCTAACTGTCCAAACCTTTTTAATTTTTCTTAAATCTTTTAACATTAATGGCATTCTAGAGAACATTTCATCAAACCTCTACATTCAGGCCAGTTGAACACAGGCCAGATTCACCGTCCTGCAAAGATGATTAAGACTGGACACCATACAGGACAGAATCCTTTCAGACACTGAGCAGCCTGTAGCACAGGATAATGGCACACAGAAGACTGGAAACAAAGAAGACAAGCCTGCAACTGAGCCAGAAGCCTCATCAGGCCTTGGGGCTGAGAGGTGAGAAGAGCCACCCAGGCAGAATGTTGTGGTGGTCCAGGGCCACACAGCTGGAACTAAAATCAGTGGCCCACACCACCCTGTATTTGTCAGCAACACTCTGCACAGAGTTCCAAAACATGGCCGCCTAGTTGGTGCCAAATGAAAACTTTTGGAATTCAGTGTTTTGCTGATGATCTGATTTCCTTGCTGTTTTTTGTATGTTTTGGTTGGTTGGTTTGGAGGGTTTTTGTTGTTGTTGTCTTTTTCATTCAGGGCCTCACTATGTAGCCCTGGCTGTCCTAGAACTTACTCATAGACTAGGCTAGTGTTGAGCTCACAGAGATCCGCCTGCCTCTGCTTTAATCCCTGTTGCTGGGATTAAAGGCGTGCACCACCATGCCTGGCTTTATGCTTCTTCAGTAGTCAGTGTTTACCTAACTACAGAAGGAACTCCAGTCTGTGCCATCTTCCCCACATCCTCCCTAACAGCAACAGCCTCATGTGGACAGGTTCTAGGTGACAACTGTCAGGACTCTCCAGCAAGACACTGAGCAGAACCACTGTGACTTCTGAGTGAACAGCTTGCCCTTCCTGATTCTCTGCCATGTTCTAGGGAGGAGAGCTTCCTTGACGATTAGCTCTTAGCCTGACACACGGTAAGCACACAGGGAAGAACCAGTGAATTCATTACACACATTCTTCAAATTACACTTGTGGCCAAGTCCTGCTAAGCCGATTATAAGTTCAAAATAGTCTGGGCCAGCAAGGTAGCTCTGTAAGGAAAGGTACTTGCTGCCCAACCTGATGACCTGAGCTCTGTCCCTGGGATCCACATGCTGGAAGGCACTGGGTCCCAAAAACTATTCCTGGACCATATCCACACAGTAGCAGGTGCCCAACCATGGACTCACACATGCACATACAAAATAAATAAAATGTTCAAAATGTAATAAGTCAAAACCGTAAGAAGTTAAAAAACGTGCTTGATTCCCCCATCTACCAGATAGTGTTGCTTAGCAACACAGCACGCTGCAGAGTACCAGCTGCTTCCTCTCGTGACTATGGGCCTAATTGGGAACCGCAGCTCACTGCTGCTGCTCGGAATCAAGAGAGAAAGTCAGATGGCGTACTGCCAGCTCAGGAAAGGAAGCAGATTTAAGACTCCAAGGATCATTCCTGCTGGACTTCTATTATTTATTCACAATCATTAGGAATGAATAAATAAACTAAATAAATTAATTAACATTGCTATTATGTGTTCACTATCATTAATAAGATGTAAGTCTCACAGCCAAACATTGGACAGAGACCCTGGGAGTCTTGTAAAGAGTGGGGTTAAGGGCAGAGTCACTGGAAGGGGACAAGAACTATACAAGACCAACAGAGGCAACTTAACCCAGGCCCATGGGGGCTCAGAGAGACTGAACCATCAACCAAATAGCATACCTGGACTAAATCCAGGCTCCCTACACTCATGGAGCTGAGGGACAGCTTGGTCTTTATGTGGGCCCATAGCAATTGGAGTGGGGGCTGTCCCTAACATGGTCTCTACTGCCTACTGTCAGATAACTTTCCCCTAGCTGGGGCTGCATTATCTGGCTTCAGTGGAAGAGGATACAGTTAGTTCTGATGCAACATGAAGCACTGGGGCAAGTTGGGGGGGGGGTTCCTTTCTCTGAGAAGAAGGGGAGGAGGGAATGGGGGCAGAGGGTAGAAAGGTAGGGTTGGGAGGAGAGGAGGGAGGAGGCTGAGATCAGGATATAAAATGAATAAATAAACTAAAGGAAAAAAGAAAAGAAAAAATAATAAATAAGTAAACAAACAAATAAATAAATGCATACATACAATTTGCTATCACAGAGCCATCAAAAGTCTTGACCACCTACGTACAAGTGGCAAATGAACAAGGTGTCCTGGCACTAAAAGAACCAGCCAGCATGAATCTTCTTTTCTGAATGCAGACACTCTTCACACTTCGATCACCCTGAGCAGACCAGGCAGACACACTTTAGTAATGAGGTCCTTCGTGGAGAATGGCCTTCAAGGGTCCCAAGAACATGGAGATAAGCAGTCAAGCCTCCTCCCTCAGTGTCAAGCAAGTGTGTAGAGGAACAGCACCACAACAGCCATGCCTATCTCCAGCTGAGAAACTCTATCTAGATCATTCACCTCCTTTATAAAAGGACAAAAATATAGTCTATTAGAAAAGTTAATTTCGCACCAATATGATAACTCACCTGATGCCACATCCAAGGAAAAGTGCTGTGGTTAGGATGTTGTCTGTCATGATGTGGACAAGAGTAATATTATAATAGCCAGGTTTGAGTGAGTGTAGTGGAAGGCCTGAGTCTGGCTAACTTTGCAAGAAAGAGAAGTGTCAGGCTGGCTCAGTGGGCAAGCACTTGTCCACCATGTATCAGGCCCTCAGTTAAATCTGGGCACACACCAACCAAAGGAAAAACAGAAATTATAAAAAGGTTATTTATCCTACAGTTCTAGTGGTTTAAAGATCAAGATATGGCAGCCCCATTGCTTGGCCCCTGATAATCACAACAGAATCCTGACATAAGGAAGCAACGACAACCCAATCCAGGAATTATAATGTGTATAATATATATTATGCATATTATATATAATATATATGATATATAATTCACAGGTATGCCCCAGTCAATCTATGACAGATTCCACATCACCTCCCAAAACCACCACCACAGGACCAATTGCTCACTGCACAAACCTCTGCAGAACAAACAGCGTCCACCCAAGCCATGTGCTGCCTTCATTAACTCCTAAGAAACCGCTGGACAGAAAAAGGGTTGGCATCATGAGGCTTGGTCGCAGCGATACCCAAACCATCTTCCCTTGACCCAGGAGGAAGAGTGCCACAAACTTTCAAAGCATTCAATTACTTAAAATACACCCGCTTGGTAATATACTATGAAAAGATTCCCCAAAAGAAACTGCAGTTGACAAGTCATAACATGCATAAGCTCCCAGTTTCATCTGCCCAAACAGTTCACCCTCAAAGGGAACTAAGAAAGAGAGCTGACTTTATACACATCCTCACAAAGCTGGCAGCACAGAGCGCTAACCCGGAAACCAAAGTCACCATGCAGGAAAGCAGAAGCTGTTTCCTAAGACACATAATCTACGTGTGAGGAAAGAGTGGGGTTGTCTCTCTCTCCCTGAAGCACTTCTCCAAGAAAGCAGTGGCCAAAACAGAACCAATCATACGTGGGGTAGGAAAAAATCCTCCCCCCACTCAAGACTGTCGGCAGGGACTTGAACACAAGCAACATACTCTTGTAGCCAACCTAGCTTCTCTGTGCCTTGGTTCCCCTCCCTGGATAAAGTGGAGATATGGCAATATTCATACCTCCTGATGTCATTAAGAAAAAGAAATAAGATGGTAACAGAAACCATACATAGTTAATATTCTACAAATACCATTACTTCATATCGGAGTCATATTCAATGTAGCACCCACCAGCCTGTGAAATATTTGTCAGTAGCTTAGCAACAGACAGAGTTGAGTCAAAAGCTTAACCAAATTCTTGTGAAAAGCCTCTGTACTCACAATCCAGTACTGTTTTTCCTTTACCTGCTATTTGCTCAAACCCACTCTTCTGTAGGTCTAAACTATCCTTAGCCCTATGGGAACAAAGGACAACTAATGAGTAAGCATATCACTGGCCTCCCTCCCCATTCCACATGTCTGCATACAGCCCCACTCTTGAAACCAAATAAACCCATCCTTGCTTTAAAAGGAACGTGCTCAAGAGGCTGATGACATGTGTTCCAGTCCCAGATTCCACAGTGTGGAAGGAAAGAACCAGCTCCCCAGAGTTGACCTCTAACCTCCATACATACACAGCAGCATGCAGGCATCTGAAGGTGCTCTCACACTCACAACCAATCAACCCATGAAACTGAAAATCAAGTAACAAGCTGGGCATGGTGGCACACACCTTTATAAAGTACCAGCACTCAGGAGGCAGGGGCAGGCAGATCTCCGAGTTCAAGGATAGCCTGGTCTACAGAGCTAGTTCCAGGACAGCCAGGGCTACAGAGAGAAACCTTGTCTCAAGGGAGGGAAATAAAAGTGAGTAGCAGATACTAGCAGAGCTTTCCTGGTCCTAGATCAATGAATTCTAAGCAGAGGAACTTTTTAAAAACTTACGTTTTCAATAGGCTACAAGAGAAACTGTCAACTATTCACTGCGGCAAGAGCTAAGGAAAGAGATGCTGATGTTCCATGAACTAGAGATCTAGTTCCAAGAACCTCATGAAGCACCATAAAGCCATCAAGATTCTGTTAAAGATTTCTAAGCTAGCCACTACCTCACCAAAGCAGACAAGTTGTAATGTGATGCTCACGCGGCCACTGACCGCCTGCCTTAGCAGCAGCCTGCACTAGTCAGCGTGCTTTTGCAAACTCAGGTTAAGGCCAGAAACTCCACATGAGTCTTTTGTTCAGCTTCTCTTTTCAGTATAGAAGGAGCTGCCCAATTTTTTTAGAGTTTAAAAAAAAAAAAACAGTATGTCACACGCATGGAGCATCACAATTGAAGGACACTGAAAACATGGCACAAAGGATCGACTAAGGTGCTGATGAAATTATGTCTGAGTTACAAGCACATGTGACACCTTTTAAAGTGCAGGGGTCACAGATGACCAGCAGCACTCTAGCCTGTATTTGTCAGCCTCTAGAGAACAGAAATGTGTTCCCGTGACTAATCTCTAGCTAACAGAACATACATGGTGAGCTTGGAGCAGACCAGTGTGGAAAGAACCTGGGTTCCAAAATTACCATTTAGGAGACACTTGATATAGAAAAAAAGAGATCACCTTTTGTTCAGTTAAGTCAATGTATTTTAAACTTCAATTTAGGACTCAGTGTTTTCCAAATAAATGCAGAGGGTGTTACTCTGGACACACCAAGAAAGAACATGGATTTTCCTAAAGAAAAAAAAGTTAGTCTGAAAGATTAAAAATACAGATATTACAATTGGGGAGTGGGGAATTAGCCCAAATCCAGAAAGAGTGAGTATGGATTTACAGACAAGGAACAAGTGCAGAGGGTTACTAAAAGGGAACTTCAAGAGTTACAGGACCCTTGATCAAGTGGTCTAACTTCTGTTAGAAATTGTTAAAAGCTGCTCGTGCTTGGCCGGGTGGTGGTGGCGCACGCCTTTAATCCCAGCACTTGGGAGGCAGAGGCAGGCGGATCTTTGTGAGTTCGAGGCCAGCCTGGTCTACAAAGTGAGTCCAGGACAGCCAAGGATACACAGAGAAACCCTGTCTCGAAAAACCAAAAAAAAGAAAAAAAAAAAAAAAAAGCTGCTCGTGCTTAAAGGTCAAAGACGAGGGAAGAAGAACTTGATCAGCTATCAAGAAGGGTAGAGTGAGCAACATGGCAAGATTCTTTGCTTAGACAGGGCAAGCAGAGAGAGGCCTGGGTCAAGGTCAAAGCCTAGTGGCAAACAGGGCACCAAGGAGTTTGATTCTAGTGGGGGTCAAGGAGAGAATCTCTGTGAAGATGGAGTCCTAAGAGTCTTCATTTTAACAAGATCATTAAGATTTAGGAAGGAAAATAATGTGGTTGAAATAAGGACCCTGCACCAGGCCACACACATGATATAAAAGCCCTATGTCTTCAAGAAGTTACCAGTGATGTATTGGCTTAGACTCAGTGTAGCAATGAACTGAGGTATCCAAACCCAAACTCAAACACATCTCATCCTTACCTGCTCCCCAGGATTAGAAGTCACATTTAACTGCTGTAGGGCAGTGACAGCAGAAATCACAAATGCCTAAAAAGTAGAAGCCACGGACACTCCTCTTCCATCTCATAGCTGTAACTTTGAAAATGAAAGGGTTACCAAGAGCCCTGTGAAGGATATGGCCAGGCTATATACCCCCTAACTACTTCTGGCCATTGAGAATAATTAGGCCTTCTCCTAACAGACAAGAGATAATGAACAGGTATTTCAGGGCCTTCTCCAACTGTCTCTACAGGCCAATACAGCCTCACCACTGTGTTTCGGGGCTGTGTTTTTTAAATAAAACTTTATAATTTAGCAGGGGAGGGGTTGGAGCATGAGCTAAACCACATGAACATGTGTGCATGTGGAAATCAGAAGGTAACGTGAAATCCGTTCTCTCCTTCTACCTTTATATGGTCCAGGAGCCAAACTCCAGTTACCAGGCACCAATGGCAAGCACCTTTAACCACTGTGCTGTCTCGTCAGCCCAAAGGACTAGTTTAAATGCTGATTAGAAATCACACTTAGGGCTGGAGAGATGGCTCAGCGGTTAAGAGCACTGGCTGCTCTTCCAAAGGTCATGAGTTCAATTCCCAGCAACCACATGGTGGCTCACAACCATCCATAATGAAATCTGGTGCCCTCTTCTAGCCTGCAGATATACCTGCAGACAGAACACTGTATACATAATAAATAAATCTTTAAAAAAAAAAAAAAAGAAATCACACTTAAGCTTTTTCTTTTCTTTGGGAACACACCAAATGGCAGATGACGCCAATGCAGTGGGAGGGATTCCCCGCCCATTAAGGAATCCAAGATTATTGACTGCTTTCCAGGGCGCATCCCTAAAGGATGAAGTTCTAAAGACCATGCCAGTGCAGAAGCTGACTTGGGCAGGTCAGCGGACCAGGTTCAAGGCTTTTTTCACTGTTGGGGACTACAATGGTCATGTTGGTCTTGGGGCCATCATCTTGGCCAAGCTTTCCACCGTCCATGTGTGGAGAGGCTACTTGGGGAACAGGATTGGGAAGCCCCATACTGTTCCATGCAAGGTGACAGGCCACTGTGTCTCTGTTTTGGTGTGTGTCACCCCTGCCCCTAGAGGCACTGGCATCATCTCTGCTCCAGTGCCCAAGAAGCTGCTGATGATGGCTGGTATTGATGACCCCTGCACATCAGCCAAGGGCTGCGCTGCCACCCTGGGCAACTTTGCCAAGATCGCCTTTGATGCCATCTCCAAGACCTACAGCTACCTGACCCCCAACCTCTGGAAAGAGACTGTGTTCACCAAGTCTCCTTATCAGGAATTCACTGACCATCTTGTGAAAACCCACACCAGAGTCTCTGTTCAGAGGACCCAAGCTCCAGCTGTGGCTACCACATAAGGGTTTTTTATACAAGAAAAACAAAGTGAATCAAGTCTGAAAGAGGAAAAAAAAAAAAAAAGAAATCACATTTAACCTGGAGAAATGGGTAAGTGTGTAAGGAAAACCTAATGACCAATCCCATGTGCTAGAAAAAGAGAACTGAGTCCTGCAAGTTGGTGTGTGAACTCTACATGTTGCCACGTACACACACACACACACACACACACACACACACACACACACACACAATAAATAAATAAATAAATACATACATACATACATACATACATACATACATACATACATACATACATACAGCAAAAAGAAAAGTCACCTGGCCCACCATGCATTTCTACATCAGGCACCCCCCAGATATCAGAGTCCTGTGGTCCATAAGTTTTCAATCTCTATCAGCTTCAGAAATATTTCTGATGTTCATTAGGGACCAAAACAATCATATTTTATAGCTGTGGTTTCTATGATGAGTCTTGAACTGCAGTGGTTTTCCAAATTTTCATTCTCTAGGAAGCTAAGAGCATCCTTATCCCTCTTTGAAATCCCCTAAAAACTGGGATTTGAAATTCATTGTATGCAACATAAATCTGACTGGTTACATAATAGAAAACATCAGACAGTGCTGGCTCCCATTCAAGTCATTTAGAACAGATTTCATAAAACCTGGACCTCACGGGATGCGGCCTCCCACAAGCCAAAAAGAAGCCAAGGCAAAACCACAGGCTCTCTAAACTGTTCATCCTTGGACCCTCCTCGGTCTCTAGTGAAAACAGCGTGGAGACCAGAAATTGATGAGATTTCATTACATGAAAAACTTCATGAAAATCAGTCCTAAAGCTCTGCAGCTCCCAGCAGCCAGGCTGTGTTTATATGAACCGCTCTAAAGATAAGCTGTCCCACGGAGGTTACTACAGCAGTCAGCCCACAACTCTTAATGCACTCTTAAGTGGTGGTACTGAAAATATTTCATTTGCACTAGCTTTGCTGTTATAGACAGGTAGCCCTGAGTGAGCCTGCATCCACACAAGAAAACAGCAACTGGAGGACACTGCTTCCTGCTTTAATATACATCAATAAAATTCCACTAAGATTTCTAGACATTCTCATTCCTTTATATTACAAAGAAGGAATGAAATGGCTCAAGGACTATGATGGCTTAAAGCAGAAAGTTCCTCATCAAATTCCATACTTGCTCTCTGGGGTGGGAGGGGTGTAAAAATGACTAACTGCTATAATACTAATTTCCTATTTTATCTCTGCTTAAAGTAGTAAAGTGTAATCTGACTGCTTGAGAAAAGCGATACTGATCTATTTATCATCATGTCGGCCAACAGTGACGGGAATTCAGGTCAACAGGCCTGTAACTAACACCCTCCCAACACACACAACCAACAACTCAGCATCCTTTTCTAAGACACAAAAACATACTCAGACAACCACTACTGCTATAGGCAACTTCAAAACAAGTAAGGAGTAGGGCATGTTTCTGTGGGAAATGTCACCAACTGCAAAAAGGAAACATTGAATGTCACAAGGCAACAAGAATGGTCTATATAGATTACTAAATCTCAACCTAGACCAAGATATTAAACCTCTAAATTCTAACTTCTACTTTGGTGAGGGAGGGGATATCTATTTGTCCTTTGTTGCTTTCTATTAAAAAAAAAAAGAAGAATCAACTGGGCTTGGTGGCACACGCCTTTAATCCCAGCACTCAGGAGGCAGAAGCAGGTGGATCTCTGTGAGTTCAAGGCCAGTTTGGTCTACAAAGTGAGTCCAGGACAGTCATGGCTACATAAAGAAGCCCTGTTTCAAAAAAAAAAGAGGAGGAGGAGGGGGGGGGGGGGAGGAGGGGGGAGGAGGAGGAGAAGAGGAAGAAGAAGAATCACTTTATTACTTGGCTTTAGACTGAAAAGTCTTATAGAATGTTCTTTAACTGTAGGTTTACTAATATTATATTCCCCTTGGGTTTGCTGAAGAGGGGGCACGGTTGGCTCCAATGGGCTCCTTCATGTAAGCTACATGTTGTGTTACATAATCTGGCAAACCTGGAAAGTTTTAGGCATCCTCTACCGATCCTGAATGTTGTCTGTAATTCCAACACAAGGACACACATCTTTAGTGACTGCACAAAATTTTATCATGGCCAAATGCTGATCCTGTCACAGGCCATCTGGCCAAAATCTCAGGCCATCTTGGCAGCACCCAAATGGCATCTAAGGAAGCCTGGAATATCCCAATTCCATGTAAAATTGAAGGAGCAATTTAAGACCACCACCCATTACTTTCTGCGTAGGAATGTATCTGCTGAATTCTAATAGCCAGGCCTCTTTGATTCAGAGGAATGAATGTAGTCAAGAAAAAAGGAAAAGACAAATGGCACTTCATTGCTTGCATTTGGGGTTTGGGTTTATTGGATATGGACTTCATGGTTTTGTCGTGGTTGTTTAACCCCACCATTCAATGAAATTCTTGTAGCTGAAAAATATATGAAACTTCTGGCTGCTTTCTAGTGAAGTCATTTAAGTTCTGGTTGAATGAGCCTTGTGATCCAGACATCCACTCTAGGAACAAGCAGCAAGCATAATCCCATCTGTCCCATGCTCAGATTCATTCTCAATCTCTTCCAAGGAACACATGGAGGCTCTAAATGAAACCTTTCCTTCATCATTTCATCCTGGGCTAAGTAAGCAAAAGCAGTACTTATGGACATAGTAGGTGAAAACTAGGCAATGATTAACTGTGCACTGAAAGAACAGAGAAGAAAATAAAGACATATAGGGTTTACCAAAAGTTTCACCTTGGCTCCAGAAACCTATAGTCAATCAAGGTTCAACATACTAAACGGAAAATCCCATCAATAAGTAATGTATGTATCTTTCTCAGTGGCTTGATGAAATCTCATGGCTCTGACCCTGTTCTGCTGTGCCCCACACAGGATATAAATCATTCCTTACCCAGTGTATCCACACCATATATGCTACCCACCCAGTAGTCATCTAGACTCTTTCTCAGTTATCAGAGCAACTATCACAGTACTCTACTCTGCTGACCTTTATTTCACTCCACAGTTGTACTAAACTACAAAAGCAGAGATACAGGTGATTCATATGTTCCAAACAACCTATGAAATACTTCCTTTAAGTGAAAGGATGGAAGTTGTTGACTATGGAAAGGAAAAAAAAACAAAGCTCACATGCTGAAGTTGCTCAGAGCTAAAGTTAATGTTTTTAATTTATTTTTTATTTCTTCAAGTTACATCTCAATCTCAATCCCCTTCCTATTCCTCCCTCCAGTCCCACCCTCCCACCTTCTTTCCCCTCAACCCCCCATCCCCTTCCTTTTTTTTTAAGTTTAAAGTATATCTTTTTCCCCCCAACAGCTCCCCCTTTCAGTCCAACAAATAGTTCTTTCTCTTATAACAATAAATAGGAAGCTGAGTTGGATACAGAACTTTAAACTCATGTAGATGGGTTGAGAGTAAAATGTTAAAGTCAGGTACCAAATACGTATGGACTGGACGCTCAGAGCTAAAGTTAATTACTTACTGTGCCTAACTTACAAATTCAACTTCAGCTTAGATGTAGAATGAAAACATAGCATAGGTAAAATTCAGTACAGTGTGAGATTTTGGACAACCACTAAGGCTGTGAAAATATGTCCTCATGGACGAAGATAGACAGGGTGTCCCCAACATAACACAGAAAAAATCATTCACCAAACTAAGGAGCAGGACCAGGGAGAAGCTTCTGCCATAGCGGCGGGCCTCACAAGACAGCCCATCAAAACCTTGCTAAGACAGATGCGACACCCACACAGTACACCATGGGCATGTGACACCCACACAGT
>CAJQZJ010000638.1:1191641-1204137 GCA_907164525.1 Lophiomys imhausi | reverse complement strand
GGGCATGTGACACCCACACAGTACACCATGGGCATGTGACACCCACAGAGTACACCATGGGCATGTGACACCCACACAGTACACCATGGGCATCAGAGACAAATGGTGAACAAAAAGCACAAATTAAAGATCTGGAACGAGCCGAGCGGTGGTGGCGCACGCCTTTAATCCCAGCACTCGGGAGGCAGAGGCAGGCAGATCTTTGTGAGTTCGAGGCCAGCCTGGTCTACAAAGCGAGTCCAGGACAGCCAGAGATATTCAGAGAAACCCTGTCTCGAAAAATCAAAAAAAAAAAAGATCTGGAACGAAGTTAGAGAGAAGCAAAGATTCTAAAAAGTCCGTTTGTTTGTTTGTTTGTTTGTTTGGTTGGTTGGTTGGTTGGTTGGTTTGGTTTGGAGTTTTTTTGTTTTGTTTTGTTTTGTTTTTCGAGATAGGATTTCTCTGTGTTAACAGCCCTTGCTGTCCTAGACTCACTTTGTAGACCAGGCTGGCCTTGAACTTGGAGAGATCCGCCTGCCTCTGCCTCCCAAGTGCTGGGATTAAAGGCCTGCACCACCACGCCCGGCAAAAATTCTTTTTGTAAAAGAATTATTATTATTCTATAAAGTTGGTGGTTAAAGAAAAAATTAACTGTAAGAAAACCCTGTGGCTGGAGGTTCTGAAGTGGCTTTGTGAGAGCAGCCGCCATTTTGGTAAATTTTCATGAAAAGATTAAGGATCTCAATGTTATCTTTACAGTTCATGAGTGTGTGAGCTGGGGTGGGGGTGGGGGTGTGCACAGGAGTGTTATTAACGTGTGTGCACCTATGCAGGCATGTGCAAGGAGGTTGATGTCATCTGTCTTCCTCTGTTATTCGCTGGGCACTTTATTGTTGTGAGACAAGGTCTCTCACCAAAACTCAGCTCACCAATTCAGCAAGACTGACTGTTAAGCAAGTCCCCAGGAGCCTCCTGTATCGGCCTCCCAGGAGTGGGAAGCGTGTGCTTCCAAACCTGGATTTTTTTTTTTTGGTTTTTCGAGACAAGGTTTCTCTGTGTAGCCCTGGCTGTCCTGGACTCACTTTGTAGACCAGGCTGGCCTCGAACTCACAAAGATCCACCTGCCTCTGCCTCCCAAGTGCTGGGATTAAAGGCGTGCGCCACCACCGCCCGGCTCCAAACCTGGATTTTTATATGCACGCTGGGGGTCCAAACTCAGGGCCTCATGCTTGCACAACATACACCACACGCGTCGGGACACATAGAGAGACTTATTACAAGGAATTAGAGAAAGTAGAGAAATACTAAGAAAGCTCCCTAACATCACTGAAGGAGAATGAGAACCAGAACAGAACCCTGAGAACGTGAGCTCATGGTTGCCTGAACAGTGAAACCCAAGGGAACTCCCTGAGGTTCCCATGGGAACACTATTGGATAATCACCAACCTGAATCATCCTTGGGTGATGGAGTCACCCAAGGTCCTCTAGAGCAACAATACCACTTACATACAAATACACCCACACACCACACACATGGGAACACATAGAGAGACTTATTACAAGGAATTAGTTTATGATACTACATAGCCTGACATGTCTGAAGAGTTCCAATGAGCAAGTTACAGACCCAGAAGAACAATGCTAATTCCAGCCCAAAACCAAAGGCAAGTGAGAAAATGGCAGGCCAGATCCAAAGACACTCAAACAGGAGACATTGTCCCTACTGAGGAGGTGTCAGCCACACTAATTCTGTTCAGGTCTCCAACTGATTAAATGAGCCATCCACACTAGGCAGGGCAATATACTTTACTAACTCTCTCCCCTCTGTTAAGTCTCATCCAGAAACATTCTCGAAGAATAACCACAATGGTTGGTCAAATATCTGAGCATCTGATGGCCAGGTAAGTGAACACATAAAATTAACCATTCTAGCACTCGGTGTATAAGAATTCCCAATGAAAACAAGTGAGGCACCTTAGCCACACATAAAACATCCACACTGGCCAAGATGACAGGGCAGAGTCCAAATCAGCAGAACCTCTGGGGAAAGCCTAAGAAAAGGCCTGCCCACAGAGATGTCCTGTAAACGTGCACTCCTGACTGGACACGGGACCCACAGTCACAGCCTCCCTGCCACTCACACTCATCCACATGCAGGATGGAAGCTCTCAGAAGGCACGAATGGCCTCTATCAGACAGGCTGGCAAGCCCTCAAATTCTACACAGGAGTAGTGGAGTCGGAGGCCAGTTCTACCAACCTGGATACCCTAGCCCCCGCTTCTGAAGGTGCTTCTCCATGGCCAGCCCCAGTGTCCCTACTTGAAGTAGTAATATAAGCACTGTTAAAAGATCTACCATAGGCATGGGCTACACAATATAACGGGTACGGTGTTAGTCTGGCTCCCGTTGCTGTGATAAAACACTAACCAAAGCAGTTTGAGGGCAGAAGGGTTTATTTGGCTTACAGGCTGCATTATCAAGGGAAGCAGAGGCCGCGGAGCGAGGCCGCGGAGGCACACTGTTTCCTGGCTTGGTTCCCCTGGCTTGCTCAATTACTTTTCATATAAACTCTGGGCCAACCTGCCTACGGTTGGTACTATGTACAGTGAGCTAGGCCATTCCTTATCAGTAAAAATTAAAAAGTATTCCCACAGACAGGCCCACAGGTCAATCCGATGGAAGTAACTCCTCAACTGAGATCCCCTCCTGACTGGGCCAAGTTCATAAAAATCATTTAACTATGACACACGGAAAGGAAATATCAAAGCCAAGCACATACAGGTGCTCAAAACACAGTAGCTATTTTCACTTGTCCTATTTTGTTTCTGAACAAAAATACTGGATATTCTCATATTACACACATTCTTATATGTGTAAATTACCACAACTTTGTTTCTTGAGCAAGTCAAAGTTTGGAGTGAGGTAATTCGGTATGGAGGGGAGCGCTCCCTAAAGAGTCACCAAATTGATCCAAACATTTCACAGCCAGACATAACCAAACCATGTAGAAAGACCAAGTGTATGGCAGGTTCAGAAGACAGAAATCTAGGGGTGCTGGGAGTCTTCATTGGACAGCCAGCCTGGTCCCTAGCCTTGTCTTCTTCCCTGTGCTTAGGGGATCAGGTTCCCTGAACTTATCCTGGGAAGGCAAACAAATGCCTGCTAACTGCAGGCAGGGCAGCACCAGTGACAGACCAAACAAGTGATTCCATCCAATTCTGGTGGACAAATGAACTTAATTAGGCTTCTTACAGGGGCATGGGCGACTTACATGCAGGCACACCACTGAAGAAAACAACTCTCCCAGTGACCATTAACTGTGCAGATCCTGAAGGAGGAGGGGTAAGGCATCTTATGCCCCTACCCCAGCAACCATTAACTATCTTCTGAGAAGGATGTGCCTTACAAGCCCTCCCAGCAACCATTAGCATCTATCCTTGGGAAGGAGATTCCCTCAATAGCTGCTAACAGCCTACCTCCCTTCCAGAGGGGAATATTAATGGGCCCAGTCTTGTCTGGGTTTCCTGCAGGTAACTACAGCTGCTGAGGGGTCAAGAGGGCTGGACCAGGGACCATGATGGATGATGGAAGCAGCAGCTCATGGGTAGTGAGCAAAACAGGGTTGCCTTGCTTCCACGAACACTGCTGCCCACTGGGGTTCACCAGATAAGAGTCAAGATTCAGCATCACTCCTCCCTAGAACATACAAGACAGTTCTTTGTCTTGACATAACTGGAACCCCTACATGTCCCTTTGCTTCAAAGGAGCCCTCCACCCCAAATATTCACCGTTAACCACAGTAACTCTCTCTTCTCTCCCAAAGGATACCAGGTCCAAAGCACTTCCTGGAAATGTCCCACTGGCTTTCTGCAAGAAGCAGGTCCTCGGTCACAGGCACTCCCACAGGTCTTTCTTCAGAGCTCACCTCCCACCCAGACCTAAGCTTCTCCATAGCAGAATAAGCACAGAAGGTCTTTGAAAGACCCTCAGGAAGATAAAACAAGGTCAAGGGTTGAGAGCCTGCCTGGGCTCAAAGTAAGCTCAACGCTAGCCTAGGCAACCGAATGACAGACTCGAGACTTAAAAAAAAAAAAAAGTAAAATGAAAACTGAGGGTGGAGCTCAGTGGTACGGCTTTTTTGGCTAGCACAGGCAAGGCCTTTGGTTCAATGTCCAGCAATGTAAAATGTGAAAGTTTCTAAAGAAAATCAACATTGCCAGGCGTGGTAGTGCACACCTTTAATCCCAGCACTTGGGAGTCGGAGGCAGGTGGATCTCTGTGAGTTCAAAGCCACCCTGGCCTACAAAGCGAGTCCAGGACAGACAGGAATACACATTAGAAACCGTCTCAAAAAAATGAAAGAAAAAGAAAATCAACACTGACCCACAGAGGAGTCGGGGGACTCATCTCTCTTTAGATGTCCATCAAAGCAGTCCAAGTAAAACGTGGACATTAATAAACAGCACCTAAGCCATCCAGCAGTCGATTTAACTAAGCAGCTGAGTGAGAAAGCCAAGCAAAAACAGTGAACTCATAATGGCCATGTCTGAGAGGCCCTACACCAGGACAAGCTTCAGAATCTGCATCATTCCAGGAGTGATTTGTAGCTGTGAGGTGAGAACACATCATGAGCAGCAGGCACAGCCAGTCAACCAGGCCACAGTCACTGTGATGTCGGCCATCCATCAGGCCTGTTCCCATCTGGGGTGCCACGCCACAAGCACAGCTGACACAAGGAGAGAGGACTGGTGACTTAGGCTGCACACTTCTGATTTAGCACATCATTTAACATAAAGTTTTAAGTTCTGAATTTTTTTTTTGAGCTTATCACTGTTTTTATTTCTCTTCAAGTTAATGTTTAAAAGAAATTATCACTCTTGACCTGAGTAGAAAGAAAACATCCAGGATATGGTCAAATATCATAAAAACACAGCAAAGGTCTAGTTTCCAGTCACTCAAGTTTCTTAGCTGAAAGTTAAATTCTAGCATAAAGAAAAGTATAAGAATATATGTTTCTTTTTTTTTAATATATATACATAAATATATATGCAATATATGATGCACACAGAAGTTAGCTAAATTTACACATGGGTGAATAATCCAATTCTTGTGACCTTGAGGACTCCAACAAAAGGAACGAATGTTACCTGGTCTAAGTGGACCAGCACCTGGAATTCACAGAAGAGAGCAAGCACAGAGGCATGGGAGCAGAAGGAAGAGATGCAGTTGAGGATAGAACTGGAGGGGCAGAGATGCTGAGCTGAAACCTGACTCAAAGGAAAAGACGAGACAGTACCATGGTCTGGGGAAAACAATACTGAAGTGTCACTCAAAACAAAGGGACTTTCCCTGGCGATGAAGAAGCATCTGCTGGCCTTGAAAGAGTCTCTGGTAAGAGACTGGCAAATTCCTCTTGCTACTTCTTTACACTGCAAACAGCAGCGTGGATTATTCTGCTTTATAAAGCCTGGTCCTATGGAAAAGTCTTGTTTTGTTCCATAAGCTGAGACAGAGTCTTGCTCTCTGCAGCCCAGCTGGTTTCAAATCCTCCTGCCAAGTGCTGAGATTACAGGTGTGCACCATTCCTGGATCGTTGGGAAGGGCTGTATGATGGGTACACAAGCATCATGTACGCACAATCCAGTCTTTATTCAGTTGTTTCTCTGTGCTCCCTCACTGGACTATTACTCTGAAGAACATCTCAAGCAACCGACTGTGGCATCTACAAATATGTCAGTGGGTAGTGCAACAAAAGACCATCTTTTTCATAAACATAATCCCAATACTTTTATAGGCCCACCCAAAACCCTTAATATCACCAAGTGACTTTTACACGTCACTGATGCTGATTACCTCTGTCTCTCTCTTTCAACACCCTCCCCTCCCTTTTCAAGGCAAAGTCCAAAGTAGAGCCAATGCCATACTTGCTTAAGTTCATCTTGGAATCCTTTATGCACAGAGTCCTCCGTCTCTCCCACCCACCCGGTTATGATGCTGTCCCTGCAGTTCCTCTTTTCCAGCCTGAAGCCTGTGCATGTTTACGCATTTCTCTTGCCCTTATTTTCCTTCCACCACTTTTCTAAAACAATTTTGGGGGTGGCCCAGACAGATGGCTAAGTGCTTAAGAGTATGTACTGCTCTTGCAAAGGACCCATTTTCAGTTTCCAGACCCCATGTCCTCAGGCTCACAACTGCCTGGCACCAACTCCAGCGTCTCTGACACCCTCCTCTGGAATCCATGGGCACCTGCACATGTGCACAGGCATGTGTGAGCAAGTGTGTGTGTGCATGCACACACACACATTTGTTGAGGCCGGTGAGATGACTGAGAAGGTAAAGGTGTCTGTTACCAACCCTGATGGTCTGACTTTGATCCCCAGGACCCAGGTAAAGTAAGAGTACAATAGAGTAGTGGTGCACGCCTTTAATCCCAGCACTTGGGAGCCACAGGCAGACAATCTCTGTGAGTTCAAGGTCAGCCTGGTCTACAGAATGAGTTCCAGGACACACACAGATATATAATGAGACCATGTCTTGAAAAAAAACAAGAGAGACAAATGATGACTCCAGCAAGTTGTGCTCTGAGTTCCACAAGCATGACACATGCATGTGCACACACACACACACACACACACACACACACACACACACACAAATGAATGAATGAATCAATGAATGAAATTTAATTTAAAAACCTCTGTTAGCAAACCCTTCATAAGTCCAGAATGCTAGCTCTTTCTGCTGAGACTGCAGCAAAGAGTGGATGGAAAAGACAGCAGGATCTGCTAGTCAATCACACCACCGCCCTTCCCAGAAGACAGAATGGCAGATAATCGCCAAAAACATCCTGCCAACTCCTGCTCCAATACTTGGCATAACTCTGACGCACCATTGTTCTTGAGTCTCAGCTCAATTCCATCATCTTTTAAGATTTACTTATTTTTATTTTATGTGTATGAGTGTCTGCCTGCATGCATGTATGCATACCACATGGTCACCTGGTGCTGAGGGGGCCAGAAGAGGGCATCAGATTCCCTGGAACTGGAAAACTGGGGCTATAGAAGGTTGTGAGTCACCAAGGGGGCATTGAACCCCAGTCCTCTGTGAGAGCAAGTGCTATTACCTGCTGAGTCATCACTCTGGTCTCATTTCCATTGTCATTAAATAAAGAAACATGGCAGAGCATAACTGTAATTCCAGCACTTGGGGAGCTGAGGCAGGACCACAAAAATCGAAACCATCTTAACGTCATTGACGAACTTGGAGATGATTTAAAGAACCTTGGGGGGCTGGAGAGATGGCTCAGCAGTTAAGAGCACTGGCTACTCTTCCAAAGGACCCAGGTTCAAATCCCAGCACCCACGTGGCAGCTCAAAAAACTGTCTGTAATGGCCAGGTGTGCTGGTGCACACCTTTAATTCCAGCACTTGGGAGGCAGAGGCAGGCGGATCTCTGTGAGTTCTCAAGGCCAGCCAGATCTACAGAGTGAACTTCGGGATAGCCAGAGATACACAGAGAAACCCTGTCTTGAAAAACCAAAAAAGTAAAAAAATAAAAAAATAAATAATCTTGAGTTATGGATCCTACTTCCAAAGAAAAGACCTTGAATTCTTTTTTTTTTTTTTTTTTTTTTTTGGTTTTTTGAGACAAGGTTTCTCTGTGTAGCCCTGGCTGTCCTGGACTCACTTTATAGACCAGGCTGGCCTCGAACTCACAAAGATCCACCTGCCTCTGCCTCCCAAGTGCTGGGATTAAAGGCGTGCGCCACTACCGCCCGGCAAGACCTTGAATTCTTAAGCAGGAATAGTTTTCCTCATTCCTTCTGCAGGACTCCCGAGGGCCGGTCATGGCATAAGCCTCCTCCCATGGGCTGGCACTGGCCACTAAGGGGATGGCAGAGAGCGTCCCCAACCACCACAATCATTTCACCACCACCTCACCCAGAAGGAGCCTGCACAGACTTGCACAGTGACAGGAAGCAATGCCAAAAGAAATGAGCCAGAGACATGGCTACCACCAGCCCAGTTCTGCCTGGTTTGCTCTCCCCTAAACACTTGACTCCCAACCTTTAAGGAGCCAACCAGAGTCAGGGTGAGACTTGGGGGATGGAGGCTCCCAGCTCTGTTCCAGGAACACATCCTCGTTCCTCTCCCCCCACAGTAGTTTTCCTTGGAGTCTTGCTCCTTGTTCAACATCACAAGGTTCACAGAGCCAGGTTAGGGAACAGGTGTAGAAAATGACCCACAGAGGCTCCCAAGCAGGCTTGAGGTGACAAGTCCCAAGCCAACTGGCCCTTAAGTGGGTGCAACAGCTGGGTGAAGTCTGTCTTCTCCCTGTCCCTTGATAAACCAGGGGTATCTGTGGTAACTACTCAAATGCTGCAGGATGCTCTGTCCACACTTCTGTAAATCTTTCTCTCCAACACAAACAGCCAAGGATGGTAGCAACAGCCTACAGGCAGTGCAGACTCAATTTGCCACCATAGGCATGAATTCAGGCATCACCAGGTCCCATGGGGGCCCTGCTCCGCCCAAGCTTGAGCTTCATACTTCAAAGAAAGATTGTTAATTACACATTATGATACCAATTATATCGGAATACATTATGAAACAGAATCTTTGCTAAGCAATTTCACTATTTTAATTCTTTTCTTCTGTCATTTTTAAATAATCGCTCTGGTTTTTATTGCATTAAGATGCAATTAAGAAAGAAAAGTCTTTTATATTTTAAATATATTTCATTTTTCTTATATAAAAAAATTCCACAGCCATCCATAATAATCTAACAATGTAGTGAGAGGATAAAGAGACTAACTTAGAAACAATGAGCTGAACACCATCTAGGAAGGAAAATGCAAGTCTGCTTATTTTGGAACAGTAAAAGCAGAGAATTCCTGATCAGAAGTAAATAAGCCACCCACAAATGCATATTCATATGGAAGAAGGGAGGGAGTTTTGTCCTGAGGAGGAAGGTGTGAAAAGACCTCAAGATGTCGACTGTCAGGCCTGTTAGCTTCAACAGAGTTAAAGGGCTAAAGTTCCAGGCCATAGTCACCAAGTCAGAGATACCTGACTGTCCTAGTCAGGGTTACTACTGCTGTGAGGAAACACCATGACCAAATGCAACTCAGGCGGAAAGTTTATTTGACGTCCACTTCATCATCACTGTTCATCATCGAAGATGTCAGGATGGGAAAACAAACAAACACGGCAGGGACCTGGGGGCTGGAGTCGATGCAGAGGTCACAGAGGAGTGCTGCTTGCTGGCTTCCTCCTCATGGCTTGATGACCCTACTTTCTTTTTTTTTTTTTTTTTCTTTTTAATTTACTAATTTTTATTAATACATTTTGTTCTTTGACAATTGGTAATGTAGTTTATCTTGTTATTACTGGTGTGTGTTGTGTGTATGATCTGTGTAGGCACACTCATACCATGGCATACATGTGGAGGCCATGGTTAGTCTTGTGGAGTTAGTTCTCTCCTTCCGCCTTTACGTGGGTTCTAGGAATCAAATGAGGCTTGTTAGACTTTCACGGCGAGTGTTTTTAACCACCGAGTCATTTTGCTGGCCCTTCTTAAATTAAAATGTTATGGTAGTATACAGTATTATAGGTTCATTATGACCTTTTCACACATACTTATTATCCATGTCCCTGTCCCAGTGTTTCCCCACTTTCTTATAGAACCCAGGACCACCAGCCCAGGATAGCACCATCCACAATGGGCTGGCCTCTCCCCATCAACCACTAATTAAGAAAATGCTCCGCAAGCTTACCTACAGCATGATCGTATAGAGGCATTTTCTCAGTCGAGGCTCCCTCCTCTGGCTCATGTCAGTCAAGCTGACATAAAGCTAGACAGCACACTGGTCTGCGAGGGAAATTTTTAGCCTACAATTTAACAATCACTCCTACTGTCGGCCTTGAATTTCTACCTGCTGACTGACCAGAAAGGGCCCAGGTCAGCTCTGCCCCATGCAGAGCAAATCTGCAAAACCTACCATCAAGATGAACCCAGAGTCTGTCTGTTTCTCACCAGATCCATCACCAGCATCCTGTCACTGTCAGCTCCTACTCGCTCTTCCCAACTTGGCTCCTCATTTGCAAATCCCGAAAATTATCTTGTGACCACTGCAGACACACACTTGCAAACACACACACAAAATAAAATAAAGAAAACCTGACCTAAGTTCTTTAGAGAACCAGCTAATGCACCGCAAATGAAAGAATCCAAATACCACTTTTTTGTCACTCTAAAAGAAAGATCACACCTATCATCAATACCAGATCATCAATGGCTTTAGGGTCATGTACAGAAAAGCTGTTAAGGGCTCTAGTGATGGATCTAAGGATGGATGGATGGATGAAAGGACAGATGGACAGTATCCATCATTATTAGTAATTTAAAAGAGACATTATATCACCGCCTGTGCAACATTCTTGACACAACTTTTCATCATTCGTTCAACCCAGATGCACACTTGTCTCCCAGGCTCTCCTAATCTTCCCATCTCTGCTTCCTAAGTCACTGGAACTCAGTATGTGTCACTATGCCTGGCTGTTAGCCCCCAATTTGGAACTGAACTGGTCCTGTAAGAACTCTGGAGACCACCGGAACATGTGAATGGACCATATGGCAACACCAGCAATGCAATCTATACCGTGGAAATACCACAGGACAAATGCATTACGGGGAGGACAAAAGAAGGGAGAACCACACTCTAAATGCAAGGCAAGACCTCATAGTGCAGCACTTCTGCAATCCACACAGGGAACTGGAAGTGAGTTGTACAGCAGCCTAAGCCCCACAGAGACCTTGCCTTAGAGAGCTGGGGAGGAGATCAGCCCCATACAATGGGATGGAAGCAGGAGTGAGTTCTACACCAGCCTGAGCCCCACAGAGACCTCACCTTGGAGGGCTGGGGAGGAGATCAGCCCCATACAATGGACATTGTTTAAATTCTTGGACTGTGCTTAGGTATTTTAGCAGCCTAAAACAGGTATGAGACAGCCAGAAAACCTCTACACCAAAATCCAGAGATACTAAACAATGAACTCTTACTCATTTCATGTGATAAGAGGACCAAACGAGCCCTGGTTATGTTAGAGAAATAGTCCTACATAGAATTGATTTCACTCCTTCAGTCCTCTATGAACTATTCTTCAGGCAACTGCACAAATCAAATGACTGCACTGCAGCTGTCCCAACCATACAGAATTATTGGGGTTTTTTTGGGGGGGTTTGGTTGTTTTGTTTTTTAATATCAGAGAAAACTGTCTAGAAGGAAGTATGAAGGATGAGAATTATTAACACAAAACATTAATTTGGGGGTATAAATTTGCCCCAGGATGTCCTTCGAGGCACATGGCCAGCATGTAGGAGAATATAACTACTCACCATCCAGAGAGTTCAAGCTTCAAACAGTGTGAATGTCCTGAATGCAGCTGTCAACCTAGAAGTTCAAAAGAAAAGCCTCTGAGTGACAGCTTCCCCAAAGCCCATACATGTCAATCCATAAGCAGAGAAGGAAAGAGAGCATATCATGTGCAAATCTGAATCAGTGGGGGTGTCTATAAAACTATCAGAGCAAGGGCAGGAAGAGAAGGGAGAAACTACGGGCTTAAGCCAAGTAATCTAGAACTCTGAACAAATCGAGTCACAAAGAGCACACCCTAGAGACATCACCCTAGTTCCACCTTCTTCAGAGGAACAGTATCCTGGAGTCAGTCATATGGGTCCAACCAGGATCAGAGTCCTACTAATAAAAAAAAATGCAAGAAAAGGTAGGCATGGTGTTACATGCCTATAGTCCCAACTATTTGGGAGACATAAGCAGGAAGGTGGTCACACTAGGAGTCAGTAGCCAACATAGCAAGACCCAACACTTAATAAGATAAAATAAAAAGAAGATCATTCATGTACATTTTTATTAACATGACTAGAATTGTCAAAGCTTAATGCACAGGCTCTTAATGAAAGACAGAACAATTATCAACAAGACAAATAAACTAAAGTGAGATTTCAGACTTGAGACCAAGGCTCAGTTTCTTTTCAATGAGAATCAGCCTGCAAGCTGGTTGACAGGTTCCTGTGGTGAGTAATGAGCCCCACATTGTGCTCAGTGTTGGGTAAAGCTGACCAGACTTTCCAACAACCAACCCCATGATTTCAAATGAATAACATTTTTAAAAATATTATTTGGACATGTTTCTAAAATGGTTAAGAAGGCAGACTTCATCCAGGATGACAGCAATGGGCAGATATCAACCCTGCTAGAATAAGGGGATAGATTGGGCTCAACTGAGAACACAGAAATGACAGCTGGGGGTTTATAATCAAAGAGTGGGGTGAGAGGTCAACAGATAGAAAATTACTAACAGGAAACATCAAAGTGAGACAGCTTCTTGCTATAGGCAGATCTAGAACCTGGACAAAGGAGGAAGAGGAAGAGGAACTCATAGACCCCAAACGTGATCAGTTATAGTCCATGGGGATTCTCAGTCACTGGTCTGGCAGG
>CAJQZJ010000638.1:1176569-1191631 GCA_907164525.1 Lophiomys imhausi | reverse complement strand
GATCAGTTATAGTCCACGGGGATTCTCAGTCACTAATCTGGCAGGGTTCTCGCTAAAACTGCCCAGAAAGTAAAGATAAGTTAAAGCCCAATTTTTAAAATGTTCAGAAAAGCCTGCCTTAACTATGGTCAACTCCTAGAGGGGTTCCAGTTGCGAAGGTCTCTGTGACCTTCACGGGCCTGCAGAGACACGATCACATGAGGCAAGAAGGTAGTTCAGTTCAACACAGCTCAGTAGTTGGTATTAGCTCACACTTCTGGAGTCTGACACTGGGTAGTTTATTTGAGGCATATTTAAGAAGAGCACAAATAGGTAAACATTATTCTGGTGATAATTAACTCAAACCCATGTGTACAACAAAGCATACATAAATATCTTTGAGAAACACAGCAAGCCAAACACAGATCAGACGTGACTATATCATAATTCTATGTAACGTTCATACAGATATACTGTATAAATAAATAAACAAACAAAGATGTATTCTATAGACTGAGAAAAACAAATTTACGATAAGGGTCTGGGGGAAGACCCTGTGCCAGGAAAGTCTATCCACCCAGAGAGAGCAAAGGTCCCCAGACTAGTAAACACATCTGTCTCCAGCCTTCTTGCAGATGACAGGAAAAAGAACATAACATTCCAGGTTCCCCTAGCGCTTATCTGTGAAAACCTCCATGCTTCCTACATTCTATAAGTTGCCTTGGTCATGGTGTTTTTAACACAGCAATAGAAGAGTAACCAAAACAGAGGAGAAAAAAACAAGTGTGACATCTGGATTCAAAGCATTCCACATACAATCCAAGAAGCTTCTGGTCATAGTCAGGATTATAAAACTCCCATAGCACATGACCTAAGCAATGGTCCCCAGCACCCAGATCCCAGGAAGTGCATTTAAAAGATGAACAAAATGCCCTCCTCAAATCCTCAAGGGTACACACAAGGGACATGGGTTATTGAAGACCTACAAGGGCTGGGTGTGGTGACCCACACCTTTAGTCCCAGCACTCATGTGGTAGAGGCGAGTGGATTTCTATGAGCTCAAGGCCAGTCTGGTCTAAACAGCAAGTTCCAGACCAGCGAGGACTACATAGTTGGGAGCTTGTCTCAAAACAAACAAACAAAGACAACGTGAAAAATAGTCTATCTTATTTTTGTCAGCAATGATCTATTCCTGAGGTAGCCCTCCCTTCCCAGCCCCTGTGCAAGCCATGATGGGAAAGCAGGACGCTGATGCCAGTTCCTTCCTGCTGGATCACCTGGAGTCTGATCATCACACGGCTTCCTTGGAGCCACCAGTCCCTGTTTCAGTGGCAGATGAAAGGACTTCTTTCTAGAACCCCCAAGTCTCTCATTCCCACATCCTGCCCTTCATAACCCTTCAACCACCTTCTAGCCTGTGATGGACAACAATGGACAGAGAGAAGGCAGAGAATCTGAAATTCAAATTTCTGTATCTGCTCTCAACTACAGGAGGGAAAAAGAAAGAAGAGTCAGTCTCTAAATCGTATTACATGGGGCACATGGGAGGGAGACAAAAGTGGGAGGAGTCCAAGGAGGCTCTAAATTAAAGTATCCATGAGATTCTACCCAAATTTTGCATATATGTGCATTTTCTGAGAAGAGAAATTCAGAAAGTAAAAGGTCACATTTGTCACCTGAGCCTTCAAGGTTGAGGTACTGCCTCAGAGACGACCAGCACAGATGTGGCCTCTGTCTCCTCACTGAGGGAAGGAAGAAAGATACACAGCAGAGGGCACACTCCTATGTCAGCCCCTAGGAGGGAATGACCGCAAGCAGGTCCCTCACTCAGGGCCTGGAGGACCCACCACCCACCCTGCAAAGCAGCTGGGATGGTGTGTTCCTGCCAATCACCCACAGCTCCCTCCCAATAGTCAAGTGACATTTGCAAAGCTCATCAGCTCAGCAGGTGTTCAGATGTACAAGCAATATCTAAACAGTTCCGGGCCCGAGGGAAAAAGAATCGCATCCTGCTCTGAAAACCCCCCAGGCTGCTGGTAGAGCGTGGGACAGAAAACCAAGGGAGGAAAAATACATTGGAGACAGCAGAACAGCACAGAAGAGCATTCCTGAAATGTCCAGGTGGACAGGGGAAGTCCGGGGGTGTGGGTAGGTGACTGTATCCTAGGCAGCAACCAGCTCTTACAGACATGTGCTCCCAACCCTGCCTGCCTGCCTGCCCTGTGACCAAGCATATGTGACTCGCCCTGTCTACTCTAGCTTACCCCCTTGGTTACATGGAGAGAACATAGCCTAAAACTCCCAGGGCTGCAGTAGGGTCGCTGAGATGTGCCTTGCCCAGCCCTGGGGTGTGTTGAATTGCCATTATGTCCTTCACAATGAGGGTGGTCTGCTAAGGTAACAGAAGGTGATAAGAGACTGATGGAGCTGACACTAAGGTTGATGCCAAAAGGAAGTGACAAGCCATCTGGACAACAGCTCCTGAGGGAGACCCTCCCTCATGGACCCCCACGACTGCCCTTCTCCCATGCTGCCATCTCTTTCCCAGCTGTCTTCAGCTCAGAGGCAGAAGGATGTTGTGTACAAGAGCCTTGTCTGACACCAAGGCTCTGTAATAGACTACCGGGTGGCCCTGGGCAAGCTGAAGCATCACTCTAAAACTAGGTTTCCCCGTCTGTCAACCAGGTGTCATCAGCATCACAGGACCAATCTTTTCTGAGGATTAAATTCACACAAAGTTCTTAGAACAATGCCCAGAGTACAGAAACAACCACATGCAGGCCGTCACACTTGGTACACTGCAGCTGGTTTTGAAGAACCGTGTAACAAAGAGAGAGGCATCTGGGCCCCAAAGAGCAGCAAGTACAAACACCACCAGCCCACAAGCCAGCGACATGTGTCCTTGATCCTGAGATGTGTTGTGTGTTTTAATGTTCCTAAAATTACAATGGGCACTGAATTGATCATGCCCCGTCCCGCCTGCTAAATGGGGACACCCACCTCAAGCTAATGGGGTCTGCTGAGGACAAAGAAAAAAAAAAGTATGTAGAATGTTCTCCAGAGGGCTTGCAGGGGAGCAGTCAGAAAGCACTCCCCTGTGATTTTTTCCATCATGAGAAGCATGGATCAACCCCACCCCAAACTTTCCCCTCTGACCAAATGTGGGCAGAGACTGCTCCTCACTCTCACCTGATCCAGGCTTCCCTCCATTTGGCAAACAAAGATGCTGGCCAACTGGCCAAAGCCCTGGGAAACAAAAAGGTGCTGTCAAATTTTAGGTACCTGCTAGAATTTCCCTGTTCTGTAGGCATCTCAGAACTACTGATTTACAGAACATTGTTTAGAAGTTGCTGAATTGCACCCTGTCACACCCTGAGTTCAGCCAAGGTTGATTCGGTGTTTTGGTTTTGTTCTTTTGCTTCCTTATGGAATAATCTGTATGTCACTGGGTATCCCTTAGAGGAATGGATGCCCCCCATCAATCTGAGAAAGGACTGTGGAAGATAAAACCTTTAGCAGAGAGGGGCTACAGAAACGGTTCAGTACTTAAGAATACCTACTGTGCTTGCAGAGCACCTGGGTTCAGTTCTGTTGGAGAAGGGGTCTTGTCCCTGATGGCCAATCAGCTGGGCAGAGAGAATAGAAAGGCGGGACTTCCTGTGAGGGAGAAAGGGCCTAAAGAAGGAGATGTCCCAGGAGACATCACGGGAGACAGGTGACTACGGGCATGGAAGGTATAGCTAGCCATGTGGCTGATGGGGCTAGGCGGTCTGGTTAACTTAGATGAGCTAGTCGAGAGTCTGACCAGCTAAAGCCTAAGTGTTATAATAGTAAAAGGTGTTGGCATCTTCATTTTTATGTCCTAAGGACCGCCCTGGGTCTCAGGCCCTTCCCCCTGCCACAGCTCTTCCACACCATTCCTACCACCTATGTGGCTGCTCACACCGTCTGTCACTCCTGTTCTCAAGGGAATCAATTCCCTCTCTTCTGACCTCCATGGACACCAGGCACCCATAGGGTACAAGCAAAACACTCATGTGCATAAAGAGAACTAGAAAAAAATTTAATTAAAATTTAGAACCATTTAGCAGGGACACAGGAGAAACCAGCCCAAAGTGGAGAGAAGGTGTCAATAAATGCATCTGAGGAGTTTGGGGCCTTAGCTCAGTGGTAGGGAGCTTGCCTAGGAGCCAAGCCCTGGATTCAATACTTAGCATTAAAAAAAAAAAATACCTGAATGCATCAGCAAATAACAATAAAAGAGCCAAGAACTGAGACACTGAGTAAATCAATGACCTGCTTTACCCACAGAGATTGGGAAGTCACACAAATCTCTACCAGCTGAGTGTCCCTGGCCAAAATGCTTGGTACTAGCATTGCCAAATTTCTAGCATGCAGCTTTTGGGATTGGTCTCTCCTTCATCCCATCCCCCACCAGATTTGGGAAGAGTTTCATATGCCTCTTGAGGTATCTTGGGGATGGGACCCAAGTCCAAACATGGAATTCACTTATGCATCAGATATACCTTACATGCACAATCATGGACTTCTTTCAGTACTGAAAAAGTTTCAATTTTTGCAGTAGTTTTGAGTTTAGGTGTGTAGTCTTTCCTTTTCCGTTATCATCATCACAATTTCCTTGGTGCCTAAAGTCTTGGGGAATACTAACCAAACAAGGGTACAACAACAACAAAAAAAAAAAACACATAGTCATCTAAAAACACGGGTCTAGGTCGAACTGCTGGATACTACTACTGATTTCCCTAACAGTTACTTACGCCAGTGACCTTGAGCCAATCCCCCAATCTCGTGTGTAAGATGAGCGTAATAGCAGTTAACAGGAGTGAGGACTGAGTCCAAGGATACTCCTAAACACCTCTGTCAAAGTGTTAGGCACACAGACCTGCAGGAGCCTGCAGTCATCCCTACTTCACATCAGCAGAGCCTTTGAAGCCCAATGAAATTTCCAGTCTCCAGCAGACAAACAATCGAGAAAACACAGACAGGACTCAGATCACAGACATGCCACACATATAAGGTGTGACGGTAGTAGGGTTTTCTTCAATGCTCTTTTCTCTTGAGACACTAAGGGGCAAAACCCAAGACTGCTGGCCACATGGTCGACCCCTCCTGAGTCTTCTGTGCTCTTTGAACCTCATCTTCCTCACCTGCACAGGATTACACTGAGAAGCCAAAACCCATCACGTGGGCTTCACATCAATATGAGTTTTCTGCATTTCTTTACTTTCCCTGGAATGAAAAAAGGACAACAAAAGCAAAACTTAGATCCTTGCAACTCATGAAAGCCACTGGACCTGCCATGACCAGTGACGCTTCCCCCCTGGCCAAGAAAGCTCTCCACTTCACTGGGGCCAGGTCCCATCTTGCAGCGCTATGCCATCAGTTTTTTCTACCCAAAGCCCAGAGAGCAAATGCCAGTCAGTAAACCTATGGGGAAGAAGGGAAAGACCTGGATCCGTTGTCCTCACCAGCCCGCACAGTCTCCCCATAGGTCACGGGAATGTTTGGACAGCTACTTCGTAAGGTGCTGTTTGAGTCATCAGCAAGAAAGCTGGGGCAGGTCATGTGGTGTAAATGTCTGATGCATAAGGAGTGTGCATGGATGTGAAACACAATGCCTGCACGGGCGGCTGTGCAGCTTGCCTACACAGCTGTTTCCTTCCTCCACAAATGATGAAACTGCACTTTTGAATGTAGATCATCTTCAATTAAGACATTTCTGCTGAAAAACTCTCTTGGCAGGACCAGCGACGTATTTGTCACTGTTCTCCAACTGAGATCTTTTCAAGGGTAGCAGGACAATTTATTTTTGTTGACTGAATAAAATACAAAGGGAAAAGGCCTAAGAATTGATTAGCCAGTTAAACTTAATGATTCTCAACGATGAAGAACACATGGAAGCTTCGCTAGAGTTATAAACTGTCTCCCAGCTAGCTCTCAGCCAGGCTCAGGATCTGACCATCTACTGAAATCAGTGCTGACAGAAAGAAGAAGTAAGGTTGGATTATGCAAAATTCTTCTTTTCTGTGTTGGAATGAAGAGGAAGAACAAGGGCTTGGGCCCTTTCAGAAGCACAGTAGTCACTGCTGAAGCATGCATAATTTTTGGAAGAACCATTTGGGCTGAACTATTGAGGGAGCTATTCCCAGTCATTTTGTGAGGCTGACTCTTTAGTAAACTGCAGTCACTAATTGCAGCCAACTGTTGAGATGACACTGCTTATAAATACCCAGACTCTTCATTTTCTCTTCTCCTTTTCCAAGAGAACAAGTGTCCAGTCAAGCAGCCCAACCAAGTGATGTGTTTCGGATGCTACAGCAGACTTAATCAATGCATGGAAGGGCACCATAAGCCTATTGCAGTTCCGAATAAAGTTTTGCTTTAATTGCTGCCACAAGGTCAAGTCTGCAACTGCAATAAATTTACTCATAACAGCCACAAAACGTGGAGGCAGTAGAATGCCAATGCTTGCTGGTGGTCAGGGCATGACTGTTGCAAGGCTGCTACGCATTTTTAAACTTGATTGTACATAATTGTTAATCACTGACCCATCTCCAACCTCCTGGGCTGGAACATGTTGCTAGGCAACCCATTTTGCTCTAGATACTTTCTGAAAGCAAATCGGACAACAACCAAGTGTCAACTAAGTAAACACTAACTATTAGTGACAGGTCCAAATAAATGAGAGATGCCCAGCATCCTTACGGCGTATTTACTTAATATTCTGTCCTGATGCAAACGTGTATTTCCCCATGTCTTACAACTGAGCCAATAAGCTGTCTTAGGTTGAACTGGATGCAATTGCCCTTTTGGTATAACCCAGACAACTTGAGAGCCGGAAGGGTCCAAAGACAATGAAACAAGAGGAATTGCTTTCTTCAAAATCACAACTGTGCTGTGCATCACAAACATCTCATTTACCTAGTGCATACATCAGCTGGGAAATACAACCCACTTCTAAGTGCCCCAATAAGAAGGCATGTGCACTTCCTATTTAAGATGATCACAAACTGATCTGACTATTGCTTGGACAATATCCACACATCCCCTGCCTTTTCAAATATGCAGAGCCACAGGGAACAGAACTAATTTTATAGTTCCTAATTTAAGATCAGGAGCGGCAGGGAACACCATGAAGATGGGAACAGAACAGCCAAGTACACAAAAGAAGTCATTTAATGGGGAAGCATTGGGAAGACAGGTGGCTGGTATCACATGGCATGGAACACAATGTCATTCCTTCACGTCCACATCCAAGAAGTCCAGTTTGCCACAGGGAATTAGGGCTAAGGATACATAATGGGCCTGTGTCTGTTCTCAGAGAATCTCTAGAAAGTCTTCACAATCAATACTGTGAGCACTGTGTAAGGGTCGCTTTAGGTTGTACCTTGGGACAGTTGAGTACCTTATTAAGAGAGAAATGTTGGGCCAGCAAGATATTTTATTTTAGCAAGCAAAGTAACTTGCTGCCAAAACCTGACAACCTGAGTTTGACCCCCATGACCCACCAGGTATAAGGAGAAAAATGCCTGCACGGGCACACACACACTAAATAAATGTAAAAATAAAACTGAAGAAAGAATTGGTAAGTTATCGGGTGAAGGAAAAACCCACAGTGAGGTTTAAAGTTAGGACTTCTGCCCTTGGGTATCTACGTGCTGCGGTTGGAAGCATCCCCCAGAGGCTTACGTGTTAGAACACTTGGTGCCCAGATGGTGGCGCTATCTGGGCAGGTTATGGAAGGTTTAGGAGGTGCAGTGTTGCTGGAGAAGTGCATCTTAGGAGCTGGCTTTAAGGTCTTATAGCCTGGCCCCACTTCCTGTCTAGTCTCCATTTCTTCTGTGTGGATGAAAATGTGATCAGCAGCTTTTCCTGCCCCTGCACCATACTTTCCTAACTTGCCATGCCTTCCCTGTTATGATGGATTCTATCTCTTCTGGAGCCATAAACCAGAATAACCCTTTCTTCCTTAAGTTGCTTTTACAGGACATTTTATTACAGAAAAGTAACTCGGACACTATGCAATTATAATTTTCTAGGTACCACAAGTACCTAGGACTATGAACTACAATGTACAGATTAGACACAACAAACATTACATTAGGCAAATGATAAACTGTCTTTTAAAAAGTAACAAAATATCTGTATATGCCTGGTTAAGTCCTATGAAAACATAGCCAGGCTTTTCATTCACTATGGATTTCCTTCATTAAAAGTGAACTACGAGAAAAGCAGAATTTTAAAGTCTGCTGGGCAGTGGTGGTGCACACTTCTACTCCCAGCAATAGGGAGGAAGGAGGAAGATCTGAGTTAGAGGCCAGCCCGGTCTAGAGTGAGTTCCAAGACAACCACGGCTATCTAGAGAAACCCTGTCTCAAAAACAGGGGAAAACTGACATAAACAGAAAGAGAAACATTCAAAGGTAAGCTTTTTCCTCAATCCATGGTTTCTCTTACTTTAACTCTCCTGAAGAAACTCCAGTTTGCTGCCCTGCTTCCTGAAAAGGCAGGGTGCTCAGTCATGCTCCAGCAGTTTGCTTTGCACACTCACCCTAACAACACAGAAGTGACTTTTGGGTTTCTTTGGGTTTTTTTATTTGTTTGTTTTGTTTTGTATTTTTGGTTTTTTGAGACAAGTTTCTCTGTGTAACAGCTCTGGCTGTCCTGGACTCGCTTTGTAGACCAGGCTGGCCTCGAACTCACATTGATCCGCTTGCCTCTGCCTCCCAAGTGCTGGGATTAAAGGTGTGCACCACCACGCCCGGTTTGTTTTTTTTGTTTTGTTTTTTATGTTTTTCGAGACAGGGTTTCTCTGTGTATCCTTGACTATCCTGGACTCACTTTGTAGACCAGGCTGGCCTTGAACTCACAGATCCACCTGCCTCTGCCTCCTGAGTGCTGGGATTAAAGGCAATTACAGACAACTATGAACTGCCATGTAGGTGCTGGGATTTGAACCCTGGTCCTTTGGAAGAGCAGTCAGTGCTCTTAACCTCTGACCCATCTCTCCAGCCCCACAGAAGTGACTTTTAAGTGCAGTCCTCTGGAGCATTCCATAGTCACCATCCATTTTCCACAGTTCCCCAATAAGCTCATACCTTCCATCCTCTGTGCTTACAAAGATGTAAAGACTACAAAAAGAAAGTTCCCAGGTACTCTGGCAGAAGCCCAAGAAAGAGAAAAGAAAATGTTCAGCTCATAAACAAGTCTAAGAAACACAGCACAGTGTGAACACTGCTGGTTGGGATCCCTTAGGAATGAGGTCTACATCCCACAAGCACACAACAAAACACATGAAATCGAGAAATGCCGGACTAAACAAACACCACGAGCCAACTGCTCAGCATATTCAGAAGCTCACCACTGCACATTAAGAGAAGAAAGCACCTTTAACAGGGGCACAGTGAACCAGCTGTGAAGGCAATTCTGAGCATTTCTGGGAATCTGCAACCACCAAGTCTAAAACTGCAATAAATTCACTTGCAGGAACATGGCGAACCCATGTCACAGAACAAGCAAACCCCAGAGCTTGGGGCTGGTGGCAGAGTGAGGTATGCAAGTGGATTTTGCGCTGCTCCAACTCACAATGTACCACACCATATTAGAACCAGTGCTTCCATGAGGTAAGGCAGGCAGCCTTCAACCTGACTTCTAGAGGCCATACAGTTCCCAATGTGGGCCAGCAAATATCTTTTAATAGGCTGAGGATTTTGCTCAATGGCAAAGCATTTGCCTAGTATGTGAGTTCCCAAGTTCCATGCCCAACACCATCAAAAAAGAACAAAGAAACAATGAAAGACTGTCCCTTTGTTATCTAAAATATGAAAGAAATTTATTAAAAAAATTTTAAAGTCTGTGATACAATTTATTTCCATGATTTTGTTTGGTTAAAACTATGTGAGCCAAGGGAGAGGGAGGAGTAAGTGGGGATGGAGGTAGCTAGATGGATAATGGATGGATGGATGATGGGTGGATGGATGGATGGATGGATGATGGACGGACAGACAGACAGATGGATGGATGGAGGCAGTAGTCTACTAGTGTACAGTTCCATAGGCTTGTGATCCACTGTTATGGCTTTAATTTTTTTGTAGACTACTTGTTGTCACGTTGAAAATGAGGAAACTTTACAACACAGAAATCCCAAACACAATACAGGCCTTTCACTCACTTGGCAAAGCCAGTTTACTACCCTGCTGAGGTAAGATAAAAAGACAGAGAAATAATGAAGAAGTGAGAAGGAAGGGAGCTGGTCATCCTGGGGCCCAATTAAAGCCTCTCCCAGCTGAGAAGCAAGCATTCCTGCAGGGTGAGGAGTTGATGCAAAGGCTACAACAGGACTGGTATTCCTTTCCTGCGTCAAAACCACAATAGCCCAGGCTTAAGGCCTCAATGTATACGCCCTTCAGGGCCTCATTCCTTACTTAGACACTGAGAAATCTCAAAACTGTTTCCAGTAAGGACACTTTGAGTCCCCATGGGCTAGACTCTTACCTTATCTTGTAATCCTGCTAAGTATCTCCACCCCCTAGGAACCACAATCCCCACCAAAAGCCTGTGTATGACCATTGTAGAAGAGCACTGGGCTACGTCCTTCCCTTGAGCAGCCCACACCCAAATTTGGGAATGTCTCACTTCCTTCTGAATGCCTCTCTTCCCCCTACCCAGCCTGCTTAAGCCTGTACTAAAACAGCTTTAATAGAATCTCCAACTCTTCCTCAGAGCCAGCTAGTACTGAGTTCTTCTCAGTGTCAGAGCCACAACTGTTTAATGTGATTCAAGGTCCCTACAACCCTTGGGGATCGTCTCATGTTGATGAGGATGACAGCGAGGAGTTGTGCATCCTTTACCTATATCCCAAACTGAGAACCCTACTACCAGTGGAAAAGAAGAAAGGGGACAATGGGACGGTTCATGGAAGGATGACATCTTCCAGGAGGGATATTTCCCCATGCCCCGTGTCCATGCAGGGTTAGTTTAGTATTTTGTCTGCCTGAATCACCACTCCTCACTCGAACTCCCTGCTCAGATATGTACAGCTCTTGGATAAGACATCCTCGATGCCCTTTCTCCCTCTGTAGGATGCTCCCCGCTGAAATGCTCTAATTGCCTCCCCACATCTCTTAAGTAACAGTTACAATTCCATGTGGCCACTGTCCCTCCAGCTGCCCCCACTCAATTGCCAGCTGACTCAGAACACCAACTACTCATTTGCCTCTTGGTACTTGGTATACTCTGAATTGAAGCAGTGGTTTTTAACTAAGCAGGGAAAAAAAATTATGCCCGTGAAAGGTTGAGCCTAGATTGCATGCATTCTGCCAAGGCCTCGCTGCAGAGGAGCTTTCAAGGGCCTACGCATCTCCAGTCCACTTACCCCTAGATTGCTGCTTTCCATTCAATTGGTTAACCTACATTTGTCTCAAAACAAGTGCAGTGTGTCACTGACCCACTTAGTTTCATTTTTTGCCAGTCAATGACATTCACATGTCACTACGAATTGCATTTTTAACTAAGGAATTAAATATATTTGCCCTGGATTTACTCAAGTGAGCTTGAAAAGCATTAGGATCCACCCGAGGGTTCTATTACCTAATCCACTGAAGTGGCTTAGAGCAAATGCGTTAGCTTTCTCCATAGACAACGCAGTCCATTAAACGAAGGCATGGGATGAGGGAAGATCACTGACAGGAAGCCACTACCCACCTGTACTGACGTGAGATGGAGCCACATGGGACTGTCGTCACTGTCGCCAGAAGGAAGGACAAGTGTCAAGTCACCATCACAATATAACACAAACCAAGTGGCTTAAACAAGATGTGACGGTCAGCCTGACAGAACTCACAGCACCCCAGGAAACAAAGCTCTGAGCATGTCCGTTTTTCTAGGTTGAGTGGACTGAAGTAGGGAGATCCACCCTAAATGTGTGTAGCACATTCTAAGAGAGTCGGTCCTGGACTAATCAAAGAGAGAGTGCTGAGCAGCAGCATCCCTAGCTTCCTGATTGTGGATAGGGTGTGTTCCCTAATACCCCTGCTGCTACACCCAACAGGAACTTCAAACTCTGCGGCCAATAATAAACTCTCCTTTAAGTTGCTTTTGTCACACATTTGTTGCAGCCACAAGAAAAGTAACTAACATGGTATAGAAACTTGTTTTCAAACAGTCCTGGATATCAGGAATTCCATGGTCAGTTACTGTCAGGAATTGGCTTCTGGGGCAGGACTTTTTCTCTTGACTTGCAGCTGTCCCATGGCCATTCTTAACAGGAGAAAATGCTTCAGATGAGCCCCCTCTGCTGAAGGACACCATCCCCACTGGAGCAAGCCCCACCTTCCTGATTTCACAAAGTCCGAATTTTCACTTAAGGACCCTATCTTCAAATACAGTCCCAAGTGGCCTTAGCAGTAACTAGGGAAAGGGTAAAAGAGGGTAGGAGGAGACAGTTTACCCCATCAAGGAAGAAAGCCACTGAGTACTCACAAGAAACTAATACCTAACTCCTCAGACACTGAGGAGGGGGAGGTTTTTTTCCCTTCCACACACAGGAAAATTAACATATGCACCTGAAAAACCCTAGACTTCTGTTACAGGCTTAATTACAACCCCCAAAACTCACACTGAACTCCTAATCTCCAGCATGTGGCCTTATTTGAAACTGGAGTTAATTTAGACATAATTAAAAGGAGGTCACACTGGAGGAGTGTGCCACCCTAATGCAATACAACTGATAGCCTTATACAGAAGGGGAATCTGGACATAGGCATACAAGGAGGATGCCATACAAAGAGAAAGGCAGAAATTAGGGCAATGCATCTATAAACCAAGAAAGATTGCCAGCAATGTACCAGAAGCCAAGAGAGAGGCACACAACAGATTATCCCACAAGGCCCTCAGAAAACGCTAACCCTGGCCCACAGGCTGGACTTTAGAACTCCACAAGTACAAGAGCATCCTTGCTGCAAAAGCCACCCAGAAACATGTCCCCTGATACAGCTCCTGAATCATCCTTCCCAGGGAAGAAGACTACCATGGTTGGCAACATTGGGAAAAGATACCAAGTGTGTGCTGCCATGATTACCCAGCACAACCCAGCCCTGTCTTCCAAAGCAGAATGTCCCTGGGCCTCACTTCTTCTCTGCCCTACTCCTAGGGCCGGCAGCCCCACATGCGGAGGCTGACAGACAAGCCCATCTGGTCCTCACTTCTAAGCCTGTTCTCAGCTAGCTTTACCATAATAATCTCAATATTTTGACCTCCATCTGTCTGAATTTTGTGTTAAATTCATCAGTTGGCTCTAAAATCTAGAAGGACAAGAAGGCAATTAATTATCACCACTCAAACCCCTACAGTGGCCTTCATTCACATACAGTCATCCTCACAACACCCTACCCCATATGGAAGATATTTGTTTCTTGATGTGAAAATGTGTCCCCCAAGCTTCAAATGTTAGAAACTCACTTGTCAAATTTCAAAACTATATATTGATGATACCTATATGTGATGTCTGCATGAAGTAATTAGGAGTTCCAAGATCACCAAAGTTAAGTCTCCCACAATGCCAGCCTATGCTTTTGGACCTCCTGACCTCCTGAACCATGAGCTGAGGAAACTTCTAGTCTTTATAAATTACCTCGTATCAGACATTTTGTTATAACAGCATAACATACACCCAGACACCTGGCTGCCCACAAAAGGGTATTAAGCTGGAAAAACAAGAGTTCAATCAAGGTACTCAGCAGAAAATCCTTTATTCTTTCAATGAAGCCTGAACCTGGGAGCCGAGTCCATGAGAAAAGTGCTAGCAGCACACCCTTAAGAACCTGCGGTCAATCCTCCAGGTGTGGGAGCACACACTTGCAATTCCAGGACTGGGGAGGAAGAAGCAGAAGGATCCTTGGGGCTTGATGGCAATCCAGACTAGCCCAAGAGGTGATCTCCAGGTCTTAATGAGAGACCCTACCTTAAAAACCAACATGGAAACTCCTGAGGAATGACATCCAGGTTGACCTCTAGCCTCTACACACACATGCACACAAATGTGCACTTGCAACTGTACACACATTGACAAAATCCCCAAATGCACATACAAAAATAAATAAATAAATTGACAACTATCAAGGCTATGGTAGGCCTGGGCTTTCCAAGACAAATGGAGATGGGTCACACGTGATAGTAGCCAAGAGAAACAAGTTGACTATGCCAGGGAGAAAGTGAGTATTTTGGACTACTTCAAGTATAGTACTACCTAGCCAACAGCAACTTGCTGTGGCCAATGTTTGTTGGCCTGTAGACTTCAGCAAGCAGACACTGAGGAGGGGAGGGCATAGTGGAAACACACCACTCCCCACCCTCTCACACCATTTTCTTCTCCTTCTCGTCTCTTCTTTCCTGGTACCAGCCAACAGTCTAGACTTGCTGGCCACAGACAGCATCATGTGACTTCCGAGCTTGAGAAAACTTGCTTTAAAATGACCAGCTTCAGAAACCTAAGTCCAAGCAACGGAACAGAGGAAGCAGGCCTAGCCACTCAGTAACTTACCCCCCAGAGCAACAAAGGACCTCAGCACATTGGTGACAGAACCTCTTTCCATACTGACAGAAACTCTACAGTTCACGAGCTGAAACATAACCAGCAAATTACAAAAGAGGTGGGGAAGGCAGGCAGGAATGTGACTGCAAATGCTTTGACTGACTAGCCACAGAGCCAGCATGGGTAGCTGCAAAGAAGAAAACACATGCTTGGGATGTATCTAGAAAAGAGGAGGTCAACGGTCAGCACCCAGTTGGACCAAAGGGGTCAGTTATAGGAAGTAAAAGGAGGCCTTTAGCAACTTGAAGAACACTCCAGAAAAAGGCAAGTGAGGGGCATGGATCCCATGTGGCCTGAAGGTAAAGTCCAGAAACATGATTTGAAGAAATGGCAATGTTAGGGTGAAGAAATGGAGAAGTTATTAATGATATGAGAGTACTCAAGAGCTCTTAAGTCAGCTGCTAAGGTCACTCAAAATTGTCACCTACACACACACACACACACACACACACACACACACACACACACACACA
>CAJQZJ010000638.1:1164903-1176559 GCA_907164525.1 Lophiomys imhausi | reverse complement strand
CACACACACACACACACACACACACACACACACACACACACACACACTTAAAATACAAAATACAAAAAATGAAAGAAGACAGTGATGTGAAGCCCACCATCCATGCCCTTGCCCTTCACTGCTCAACAATAAAATGTAATCATCCTGAACCTTCCTTTCTTGGGGAATCTGATCCTACTTATATTACAAGCTAGTTGCACTCACAACAGCCTGATACCAAATTCGAGGAGTTTTACGTGGACTTACCAGCTCTCCAACTCTGGATGCCAGCTGAGTGCCCCACAAGCTCAGAAATGCTTAACAGGCTGGGGGCAAGGGGAGATAGGGTAACTCTCAGAGGGCAAGGACTCAGCCCCACCTCAGACACAGGCTACAAAGTGAGTGGAGTGTGCCCATGCCTCTGTTTATCCAACCACAAGTCCAAGGGTAATCATGAACATTCCTTAATTTGCTAGAACTCCTCTAGAACTCAGGAAAACTGCTCACTTACAGCCACAAGGTTAGTATAAATGATCTAGCTCAGGAACAGCCAGGGAACATATGTGTATGGGGTAAGGTGAAAGGAAGGGACACTGGGTTCCTGTGCCCTTTCTGACATATCACCCTCCCAGCATCAACCCAGAACCTATCTATCCAACCCCACTATCCAATGGCCTTTCAGAGGTCCCATTATGAACAAGTCACCAGCCATTGTGAAGAAAGAGCTTAATTTCCTGAGGGGGAGGATGGAGCCCATAGTTTTAGCCTCTGAAGACATCCTGAGCCCAACCAGCCAATCTCATTAGCATACAAGACAAAGAACATTCTAGCAACCCTAAGCCAGGAACCAGGACAAAGACCAAATCTGTATTGCCTATGACATAGATCTTGAGGAATTCTGCTTACACACAAATCTAAAGATCTAACCTTCTTGTCACCTGGCCGAACTAGCCTGGCATGATGAAATCCAGACAGGCCTTTGCCTTCATCACAGAAGATTCTTTAGGTCTCTGTGGTGATGGCTTGGGTGGGAGGGGGAAGGAATGGGAGCCACAAGAACAGCAGAAGGGCAGCAAGCCGACATCCAGGGACACATCCACCCGCCACCCATGTGCATCTGCTAAAGGCAACTGGAAGCTCTACCAGTCCTCAGCCAAACCAGAATCATTGCCATTCAAGGCCACCCTACACTGAAAACATCGTGGGAGACCTTGGCAGGGACTCAACACTAGGATGTAGGAACCATTACATTATGAGTATCGGTTATTGACCAGGCCTGTGCCAGGCGCCATCATTTATAGTCACCATTGTGAAGATGGTAATGACAATTCTGTACTATTCCACAGACAAGGACACAAAAGTATAGACACTAAGCAACCTGCCTCTGGGTCACTGTAGAATGAGGGAGGACACGCTGTATCATGCCACCCTCCATACATCCTCTGGCTTATGTTGAGAAAGGTGGGTTTTTTTCTGAACTACAGTAGGTTAAAATCAATGGGCCCTACAGCAGATGGCAGGGCCATAGCCACTACGCTGGGATCAAACTCTCCCTTCTTCATTCCAGGAAGCCACAGGCTCTGAAACTCCACACATGCAACTGCACCCCACACTTCAACCCACGAGACTCAGTGTGTAAAAGGCAGAGTGAGTGGGTCTCATGCCAAGAAGCCTGAGCCAGTTTATTTTCATCTCAGTGTTAAGACAGCCAGCACCAGGTTGGGGCTGAAAAATGCTCCTTCTAATTAAAACTGTATTTTCATACACATGTCACAGCTTCAACATGGTGAGCCTCGTGTCTCACTCTGTGGATTTCTAAGAGGAGGAGGAGCTGCTTCCACTGACAGGCTCTCCCATTCACTTCAAAACAACCGAAGAACTTGTAAAGATGGGGTTCACTGTGGTAAATCCAGCTGATATTGTAGCAGGCACTTCCTACTGATGGGATCTGTGCATATGTTAACAGGGGTCTCGGGAGAATGACACTCATCCCATCTACTGGGAAAACAGGGTTCAGCAGGACTCTCAAACCCATTCAAGGAAGCCTTGGGCAAAGAACAGAACTAGGGATAGTACAGACTGGCCAATGCTCGGAAGGAACCAGGAAACCCCTGCTATGGCCTGGACCCTCATGTTACATCAGAAGCCTCCCACCATTGTAATGGGGTCTTTGGAGATGACTAGGTCATGTAGTAGAGTTTTTTACATGCAATTAGTGCCTTGTGAGAGAGACTCCAGAGTACGCCCTCACCTGTGTACCACCCAAGGACACAGGAAAAGACGGTGGTCTATGAGCAGGAAGCAGGCCCAGAACACCTGTGCACTTCCCAACCTCTAGAACTCTGTGACTTACCAGCTTCTGGTCTGTAGCCTAGAATGCTCCATCAGCCTGTGGTACTTTGCATGAAGTGTCCTCCCCAAAAGGCTCAAGTGGCCAGTGACACTGCTAGGAGGTGATCAGAACACAAGTGGGACCTCATTCGTGGACAGGAGCATGGGTGAGTTAGAACTAAAAGGCTGATGGCAGACTGGCCTGAGGGTGTTCCTCTGCTCCCCTCCCCCCACCCCCAGCTGCCACAAAGTGAGTACATTTATTCTGCTGTGTCTTTCTGTCACATGCCTAACAGCAATGTAGCCTCAAAAGGTAGAAAGCTCGAAGCCAGAGTGATTCTGTACTCCCTTTAAATGGCTATCAGATGTTTTTCAAAGCAGCAAAAAGCTGACCAACACAGAACCTGAGTAGACTGAGACCCCCTGTCACTTCACCTCTGTACAGAGGCCACAAGATACAGATGATACACAGAGGCCACAAGATTCAGATGATACACAGAGCCACAGGAGTGACTGCAACACTCCATGTGTCCTGCTGGCTAAACCAGCACAAAACTTGACCATGGAGTTTACACTGTGGGTTTTCTCCAAACCTGACACCTGTCCTGGACAAGGACCTAACCAAAAAGCAGCTCTAATCACTGCCAATAGCAAAAAGGAATGAAAGCAATAAGTCTGAGGAACCCTAAAAAAGCAGGATACAGTGGGTTCCAAATCCTTCACCTACCACTTCCTACCTGAACTATGCAAGACTCAGCAACTAAACCCTGCTCAGGGTCCCTAGCATAATGGCATGTAATGCTACCTCAGTTCTGTTCATTCAGAAGAGAGCCTACAGACTGTCTAGGACCCTCCATAGTCATGGGCACCCTCTCATTCTAAGACTCTTACAGCTTGTGCGAAAATCTAAACATTCGTGTTTATCCAAAATCCATGTTGAGCCCCCACCCCTAAAAATTATATTAAAAATGGGATCTTTGGTAAATCAAGTGTGCTGCATGCCTGTAGTCCCAACACTCAGGAGGTAAAGGCAGAAGATAAGCAGGTCAAGGTCACCCTCAGTGACATAGTGACATCGTGGCAAGCCTAGGCTCTGTGAAAGACACACACACACACACACACACACACACACACACACACACACACACTCCTTCCTTCCCGCTCTCAAAGAAGGGGGTCTTTGAGAAGTTGCATTAATCAGCTTTGGGATATCATAGCAACTTATTTGAGTCAGGCTACTTTATAAAGAAAAGAGGTTTCTGGGGCTCAGGGTCTAGAAATGAAAAGTCTAGGGGCCTCATCTAAATGAAATCCTCCTTGCTGGCAAAGAAGGTGGCATGCTAAGAGTTGGGGAGAACACATGCCTATGTGTGTATCTATCTGTTCATGAAGCCACCAAGATCCACTCATAGCTCCACCCCATCTTATCCATAAACGGATCAAACCTCCTCCTTCTTAATACCATTAGCATATAATTTTAAAGATTAGACTACCATGACACACAAAACCTTGGGGTATTTGGTGCCCTGTAATTATTTGTCCTGTTGCCTGGACAGAATCTAGAATCCCCTGGGAAAGGAATCTTTATGACGTGCTTTCTAGATTGGGCAGCCATTAGGGATTATCTTAATTACGTTGAAGTGGGACAATCCACCCACTGCCGATGGTGCAACAACCCATCCACTGCTGATGGTAACATTCCCTGGGAAGGAGACTCTGGATTCAAAAAGAAAAAAAAGAGTGAACAAACCAAACCAAATCCTACCATGCATGGATTAATTCACTGCTCTCTGCTCTTGACTGCAGAAGTAATATGACCAGCTGATTCAAGTTCCAACACCTCCTTGATTCCCACACAGTGATGGGTTGTAAATTTGGATTTTGAACAATATGCCCTTTCTCACTTCAAGTTGCTTTTGCTAGAGTATTTTATCACAGCAACAGGAAAAACAAAACAAAACAAAAAAATCAAGATTTGAGCCCAAAGGGCTACCTCATGGAGACAGGGAGGACCTGCGCCAGCTACGGGCAGAGAAGGCTGTCTTTACCAGGTCCCACATTGGTCAGCCTCTTCACCTTAGTCCTACACTTTTCAGCCTGTATTTCTTCTCCTTACTAACTAACTACTCAAGTTCTGGTTTCCTGTTACCGCAGCCAGAATGAGAAGAGCCAGCAGGACAGTGAGTTAAAAGAGGGTTTCCCTGACTGCCCATCTGCCACTGCAGACATGTCCCCAGACAATGATGCTTCTAGAGCAGGGGTCCTCAACCCTAACACTTCGACCCTTTCATAAAGCTTTTGTAGTTTGTGGCTTTTATTTTTCATTTTATTACACTATATTATTTATGGTGCTTAACCCTCTACCTCCCTTCCAACCCCACAACCCTAAGTGAGAGAGAAGGAAAGATAGAGGAAAAGGAGACATAGATCTCTTGAGCTACTTCCTGCTGATTAGGGTCATCCATCGGGTTATTTTTAGGGGCAATACCAATCTCAGTTTTCAGGATATCCAGTAGTCCAGCAAACCAGCAACAGACAACGCAGCAAGCCAGCAAACCAGGAAACACAGCAGCAGGATAAACGATAGTGTGGGAGAAGCACCAGCCAGGAAAGCAGCAACCTCTTCCTCCTTCAGAGCCTGCTTCCCCCCTACCCACTTCTCAGGGCTCTGGCTCTTTATACCCTCTGAGTTCTCAGCCTTAAATTTGCTACAGCTGGCTAAGCCACACCCCTGTTAGCACATGAGGCACTTGTAGTATACAGGTGTGGACAAACTGAACCAGCCCTACACCTGGGATTGAAAGAAATAAATACATTCTCACATCATAATTGGGATTTTTAAGAAACAAAATTCTAACCACACAGTTCCTCTTGGGGTGGTGACCCCCAGCATAAAATTATTTTGTTGCTACCTCCTAACTCTAATTTTGTTAGTTATGAGTTGTAATGTAAATATCTGATTTGCAGGATATCTGATATCACTCCATAGGCTGAAACTGCTGTTCTGGAGATTAAACAGAGAACACAGTGACAAAGTACATAGGACACAATAGGAAGGTTATCTTTGGAGCCAGTTGTCATAGTGCAACAATGAATTCACAGAGGAAGAGAAAATTAATAGCAAAAGGTGCAGCAAGCCACCTCCACAGAAGCCAGGCTGCTCCTCAGGACGCTTCATTCCCAGCTCACCTGTTCCCAGGAAGTAGCCACTGACACTCCTCAGACACAGACCAACCTCATCTCTCTCTCTCTGCTGTGGCAGTTTTCACATAGGGACCCATGTGGCCCAGGCTGGCCTCAAATTCTACATGTTGCCAAAGATGACCTTGAACTCCTGACCCTCCTGTTTCAACCTCTCAAGTGTTGGGACCACAGGCATGTTCTACATTTCAGGCCCTCATCCTAACAAGTAGCATGTGACAATTCAGATACCAAGAGCTTACATCCCTGCCAGACACCCCTCACTGCATAGCTATTAATTGTGACATGCACCTCCTCCCAAAAAAGTTTAAGTCTTGGGAATGTCTTCCTGGCTGTGTCTGTGGAAGTTAATTAGGATTAGATGAGGTCTTGAAGGTAAGGCTCCTATTATGGCATTAGTGGCTTTGTTGTGAACTAGACACTTGCTCTGTGTCCTCACGTGATGTCATACTGCCACAGTAAAATCACCATCTGAGAGCTGAGCACATACCACATCAGCATATACAAAATAAACTTCCTTCTTTATGTGCTACATATGCTTAGGCCTTTTGTTACAGCAACAGAAAATGGACTAAGAGCTGGGACTATAGTTCCATTGGTAGAATATTTGCCTATAAGGCATAAGGCCCTGGGTTTGATTCCTAGCACTCAAAAAAAAAAGCCATCCATTTTCTAGGCACCTACACAACAGGTGGCAATCCTAAGAAGAAACGGATACATGTAATGTCACTCCTAGTAGAGAAACAGGGCAAAAATCTAATTGCATGAGCTCTGCAGTCTGGCCCCCAGGGGACAAGGGGTCCTGGCCAGGGCATCCTGCTTCTTTCCGCTCCTATATTGAAGTAAGCACTCTGGGTCACTCTTCCTGGTGGCTCACGGACGCTGCAAGCACAGGGACTCTGACTGAGGGCATTTGAGAGATTACTTTGTCCATATCCTAAGGAGAATCATGCCATCGCCTGGCCCTTCGAATGCCACACGAACTGGTCCTGGGGTCTTCCTGTTCTATGATTCCTTCACTTGACTCATCGCCAAGCTCCTTCCGCAGCTACGGGACTCCAGGACCTGAAGTCAGTGGAGAGCCGCCAGTGGTCCTGTCTGGGACGCCACCTTGGCTTGTTCTGTGCTATTCAGGAGGAATACTACAAAAGTATACGAGACACCCCTGGGCATCTCTCTTCTTGTTTGTTTGTTGTTCAAACTCACATTCTCAAGCCACGTAAGATTCAGAGGCTGGGGACAGCCCAGATGGCAGAGGGCTTGCTTAGCATACACAAAGCCCTTGGTTTGATTCCCAGAAGTGCATAAACCAGACATGGCGGCACATACCTGTGATCCCAGTACTCAAGAGCTGAAGGCAACAGGACAAAAGTTCAACCAGGCAGACAGATATCCTAAGCCACAGAGTGGGTTTGAAGCCAGCAAGGGATACATGAGAACCTGTCGAGATGATGACGAAGATGATGATGAACACATACACACACACACACACACCTGTCAGACTAAGGAGCTGACAAAATAAACCATGCAGAACACCACATTTCTCCTTCCCTGTGATCGGATCCAATATGGCTATGCAACCTAGTCAGAGTCAGTAAATCAAGACAGGAAGTAGACTGAGCAGTTTATGGAAATAACATCCCCTGCAGATGAAATTGGATAAACTGGGTTTGGGACGGGGCTGGGCATCAACTGCAGTGCCTGACATCCAGCTGTTACCCAGCACTCAACAGATAAGTGACTGATGGTGGAAAGGAAAGAGAACCGGTCTGATGTCACTGCTAACACGTCAGCTGACCTGTTTAGTGCTAACCCCCAGTGTTTAAGGTGTCCTTAGTCGAGCCTTTTATTTCCAGAAACCAAACCTGCCCTATCGGAGGAGCTCAGACGACAGGTGGGGGGTATAACGCAGTTGCACGCACTGACCCCTCAGCTGGATCCCCACCATTGCGTGAACCAGGAGTGCTGGAGCGTGCCTGCTGTTGCAGTGCTCGACAGGCAGAGGCAGGGATCTGAAGTTCAAAGTAATCTTCAGCTACAAGGCCAGCTTGGATATATGATGCTCCATCTCAAAAGAAAAGCACCCTATACTAACTCTTATTCCTAAGAGTCTAGGATCTCCCAACATCTTAAAGGAAAATTTGAAAGTGAATGCATCAAACTGTCTGAGACGGATCCCTAGCAAATAGGGAAAGGATAGGTGACTAAACCTTCACGTTGGCTTCCTAACACCACCAACCTGCTTCTCAACTCTCCCTCCTCTACACCCTGTAACTCACCCAGCAGCCAGCTACGCAGCTCATCTGCTGGCAGCATACAAGAGCAGTAGAAAAGGGTGGTTGCCTTATGGCCTCCAGAGAAAAGAGTGGAGATGGTGTTGAATTGATCACCTCCATTAACACTTCAAAGACCACCAACTGCTAAAGATCATCCCCATATTTAGACTTTAAAAATCAGTTGATAGCTGGCCTGATGGCACACGCCTTCAATCCCAGCACTCCGGAGGCAGAGGCAGGTGGATCTCTGTGAGTTCAAGTCCAGCCTGGTCTACAAAGTGAGTCCAGAACAGCCAACAGAGAAACCCTGTCTCAAAAAACCAAGAAAAAAAAAATCAGTTGATAGATCTATGTGACTTTGGATAGGAAAAAAAATCCTCTAAAGCAATTTTTTTTTTTCAATAAATGGCAGTTGGTATGTGTCTTTGTTAGGGTTTCTATTGCTCTGATAAAACACCATAACCAAAAGCAGCATGCAGGAAGTAAAGGGTTTGTTTGGGCTCACAACTCTCAAGTCACACTCTATCATGGAGCAAGGACAGGGCAGGAACTGAAGCAGAAGCCATGGAGGAGTGTTGCTTACTGGCTTATTCATTCATGGCTTGCTCAGTCTGCTTTCTTACACAACTGAGGACCATTTGCCTAAGACGGCACTACCCACAGTGGACAGGGTCCTCCCACACCTAATTATTAGTTAGGAAATGCCCAACAGACACAATGTTATGGAGGTATTTTCCCAATTGAGACTTCCTTTTCCTGAATGACTCTAGTTTGTGTCAAGTTGACATAAAACCAACCAACACAGGAGGGGACACAGGCAGTGGAGAAGTCAGTACATAAGTCAGGTGTTAGACATAGGAGTTCATATGGGACTCTCCATTCACAAAAGCTGATGTAAACAAATGACAGTAGAAAATGACTGCTGTGTTATGTGTATGCAAGGTTTGGGGTTGTTTGCTTGCTTGCTTGCTTGCGTTTTTTGTTTTGAAACCAGGTTATCTCCCCAAGGCCAGCCTTGAACTCCCTATAAAAAAACTAACCTTGAACAGATTCTGACCCTCTAGCTCCCACTTCCCAAATCCTGGAATTGCAGGTTAATGCCACCATATCTGTTTCATAGTTTTAGAGACTGAACCAAGGCCCTTGTGAATGTTAGGCAAGCACTCTACCAACTGAGCTACAAAGTTCAGTCTTGAAGAGCTAACTTCTGTTATTTATTTATTTATTCATTCATTCATTCATTTTTGGTTTTACGAGATAGGGTTTCTCTGTGTAGCCCTGGCTGTCCTGGGCTCGATTTATAGACCAGACTGGCCTTGAACTAACAGAGATCTGCCTGCCTCTACCTCCCGAGTGCTGGGATTAAAGGCATGCGCCACCACACCTGGCCAAGAGCTAAATTCTTAGCCAGGCATGGCAGTTCACTCCTACAATCCCAGTAATAGGAGGCAGAGACACAGATTTGCTAAACTGAATGCGGCTTCTTATGGGCAGGACTGGACCCAATTCATTCTCCTAGCTAATACAAGCTCTGCAGGTTCCTCTTCCTGACCCTTCCTTTATGAGTGACCCATCTAAGAAGCAGACAGACTAAGCACCAAAGAGCAAGAAAGCCTCTCACTCTCTCAGTGAAGAAAGCTCTGTTCCCAGAACCAACATCAGAAAAGTACAGCTGTACAGAGCACTCCAGAAAGGCAGGCTGGGAAAAGTGCCTTAGGACTTGCCCATAATAGAGGCCCAGCTACTTCTCCATCTCTCCTGCAGGAAGAGAAAGCCATTAAGCTCTAGTCCTGAAATTAACAGAGTGCACAACCACAAAAAACAGTGAGACGTGGCAAAAATGCAAGTGCAACCCAATGTGCTGTGAGGGGCCCTGCTCCTGGGGACAACACACAGAAGCGCACAGGCGACCAAGGACCATGACACAAGTACCCAGAAGGAGGCCTGTGTGTGAGTGTGCATATGTATAAATGTGTGTGAGGGATAATGTGTCAGGTGCAGTTGTGTGCGGGAATACATGTATATACATTGAGGAAAAATAACAAAACAGAGAAATGTAAACACTGATAGATTCAGGCGGATAGTATATATCTTATTCAATAAAATACCACAGGCTAAGTAATTTATGAAGAACAGAGTCTACCATCTCATAATTCTGGAGACTGTGCAGTAAGATCAAGACACCAGAATATTCAGTGTTCTGCATCTCCCACAGTGAAAACTAGATGTCCCTGGCACAGCAGGGTACAGAAGGGCAAGAGAGTTGTAGGCAACACGGCCAGTGACATAAGAAACTGGAGACCAGAACTGATTCTACGATAACCGGGTAGTTGAGTGACAGACAGAGTAGAAGAGAGACCATCTTTCATATTTTTTTTCATTTTGAGCCATGTGAATGAATTACCTACTCAAAGTATAAATAAACAAAAGTACTTTGAGAGCTGTTGAAAAATATAGAGCAAGAAGGCATTTTGGGGTCGCTTCAACCAGAGAAACACTAGAAGCAGGATAAAAGCCACCTGGCAGAGTGTTGCCCACATGTGACCCCATCACTGAGCTTAGAGATCTGACTGTTTAGAAAGGATTCATTCCAGGAGCGTAAAGCTATGGGCTTGGAAAGATGTGCTCCATCAAGTTTCTGCATAATTGGATAGAATTCACTCCCAAAATAAATTATGTAATTTCTTTACAACAGACAGCTCCCCAAAGCCTCATTCTCCAAGCAGAATCTCTGCTTCTAAGACTTCATCAGGGGAGACCTGGCTCATCTGTCTTCCATCCGACTGCTACACCTGCTGTATGTAGTGCGAGAGTTGACAGTTGTTGGAAACCCCTCCTCCCCTGCACAGGCTCAATCACAACAGCACCAACCTCCACCAGGAGCAGCCGCCCACCCTGAAGATACTGGCCCACAAGTCACTCCGAGAGAGTCAATGAAGAGAGAGCAAATGAAGTCTAAGCAGTATTTCAAAGAGTGCTCAAGGGGGAACAAAGGCGATCTCAACAACCAGCAGATTCCGCTGCCCACCCTGAAGCTCCTATTGAGCGTCCCAGACATCGCACCTGACCTTGGGTGACAACAGAAAGGCACCAAGGTCGGAGACTATAGCTTGGCAGCACAGCACTTGTCTAACATGTGCAAGGTGCTGAGGTCAATCCACTGCACCAGACAGACAGACAGACAAAGAAGATGTTGTTGTCTTGAGGAACCACAGAGAGGTGGAAAAGCTCACCTACCTTTCCAGTCGTCAGAGACCTAGGCAGGGCACCCCTAAGCATCTTTCTCCATGCCTCTGTCTACCCCCATCTCTCACTGCACCTGCCCCCTCCCTCCCCCTCCCCTACCACACCCCCTGAAACCCACAGTTACCTCAGAGCCACCCCTGAGGATCCACTCCCAGTCTCCAGTGCTTTCTGGAATGTTCCTCTGGGCACACCACGTATGTTGTGCCTAAAAACTGCCACAAGCACCGGGTATCAGACACATAATTGGTGTTTGTTTGAAAAAAAGGGGCAAGCAGATAATGAAAGGGCAAGCCACTGGCTGACAAAAGACGACGGTCTGTCACCCCTAGAACTTCAAAATCATCTATGTACCAAAATAAGGAGCTTTCAGGGAACAATGCATGGAGAGGTCTGGCAGAGAGCTTGTGGCCCAGTTAGAAAGAAAAACATCAGTAACAGAGATCCTCAGGTGGGGCTGGCTCACCATCTCCCTGGGGTGTGTCTGCAGTGGTCAAAGAACACTCAAGAGACAGTGGCATGTAGGATGGACATGTGTCCACTTCAACAAGGATGGACATGTGTCCACTTCAACAAGGATGGACATGTGTCCACTTCAACAAGGGTGGACATGTGTCCACTTCAAC
>CAJQZJ010000638.1:1131121-1164506 GCA_907164525.1 Lophiomys imhausi | reverse complement strand
TCCACTTCAACAAGGATGGACATGTGTCCACTTCAACAAGGATGGACGGCAGCAAAGAAGAAAAAAAAACACACAGTCACAAGAAGCCGGGACTTCAGCCCAGCTCCCAACAGAACGAGGTCAGTCACTTAACTTCTGAGACCTAACTTCTCACCTGCGGACTGGAAAGAATGACTGACGCCTGTCTGAGGAGGTCAAAGCTGAAAGTGCCAACCACAGCACAGACAACAGACCTCAGCTCAGAAGGCTGCCCTCCTCCACTAACTTGCATCACACTCAGAACATAAATCTTCTATTAGCGAATCTGAAGAGATGGCTCAGTGGACCAAAATATTCGTTGCTCTTGCAGAGGACCTGGGTTTGGTTCCCAGCACACACATGGTGGCTCACAACCACCTGTAACTCCAGTTGTCAGGAATCTGATGCCCTCTCTGAACGCCATGGGCACTAGGCATGCATGTGATGAACAGACATACCAGCAAGTAAAATAACTCATAAATAAAACAAATAAATCCTAAAAATTAAAAAAACACTGAATTTATTTTTTAAAATCTGTTAGGAGTTGAACTGTGTCCCAAAATTTAGCATAATGAATCACTTTTTTTCTTTGCACATGATTGTATGTGTGTGTGGGTGTGTTTGTGTGTCTCCGTCCATGTGGATGAGTGTTCACATTTGTGTGTGGAAGCCAAAGGATAATGTCAGGCATATTCTGTGATCATCACTGTCTACCAGCCACCATACCTGCCATGGTATCACCTGGGGACCTAAACTCCTGTCCATAACACTCAAGAGATCTACCTACTCAACTACCTTCCCAGCCTTGTATGCTTACTGTCTAGCAGCCAATGTCCTAGAATGTGATCTTATCTGGAAAGAGTCTGGTGGTATAATCAAACTGAGAAGAGTTCGTGCTGGACTGGGCTAGGCCTTCAGGTCCAATGGAATTAGTGTCCTTAAATAGAAGGAGTAGACACACGGAGAGATGGCAGCTATGTGAGGAAGCAAACAGGTGGGAACGATGCAGCTACAAGCCAAGGGTTGGAAGGAAGCTCTCTCAGGCTGCAAAGAGCATAGAGAACCCTGCACAGCCCAAGAAAGAACCAGCCCAGCTAGCACTCCAGTATGAACAAACGTCTGGTTTCAGCTTCCCAGCCTGAGGCTTGTCCTAACAGCTGCCCCAGGAAACAGATGCCTCCTCCTTCGGAGTCCACCGCTGTGAGGGAAATTTCCTGAATGATTTCAGGAAATGGAACTTTTACAAAGATGGTTAACAAATAATATCCCAGGAAGGTCTGTCTTCAATAGTAGGTCTTTGCAGAAGAAGAGAAACACGACTGTTCTGTGGGGGACAGTTACCATATTGAATTATTCATAGGTGAAGCACAGCTAAAGAATGGTCTGGAGCCAAGTGTGGTGGCGCACACCTTTAATCCCAGCACTCGGTAGGCAAAGGCAGGTGGATCTCTGGGAGTTCAAGTCCAGCCTGGTCTACAGAGTGAGTCCAGGACAGTCAGGGCTACACAGAGAAACCCTGTCTCAAAAAAACAAAACAACAAAAAAGAATGGTCTGGAATACAAAGGTCAGAACCACCTCCTCAGACATACACACACTGAAGAGGAATGGCAACCAGTGTTTGGAAGTGGCCTGGGATAAAGGGAGTCTCCAGCTTTCGACACATCTGCTCACAGCACACCAGCTCAATCAGGATAGAAGGGAAGGGGAGGAGCTCACTCTGCACAGACAGAAGGAAAAGACAGGATCCTTGGCTCTTAACCATTACACCAAAGCCCTGTGGTTTTCCACCTCTACCTGGTATCTCCCATCAACATAGAGCTGACAGGTGGTTAGGCTCACCCAAATCCATGACTGATCTCTGATCAGAGGGGTAAAAAAAAAGATGTATTTACTTGGCTATGTGGATCCAACAGCCTGAATAGTCAGGCAACTGGAGTAAGACTGAAGGCACGACCCGCCATCTTGTTTACTATTCTCTCCCCATTCCCCCTTCCTTTCCCCCAATTCCAGTTTCACTTAGCTGATCTCAGAGCTAAGTGAAACTGGAATTGGGGGAAAGTTCCAGTGTCAAGGAATTCAACTGTGGAATTGATGACTCAGTGGCCCCAGTTCTAATAAGGTTACCAAACCAGTCTGCCAAGTGACATGCCTCAGAAAACAGTAAAGGGGGAAATACTAGCCAGGACACAGGCTCCGTAGGAAGAAGGCAGAATGCCCCATTTATCCACTGCTACCACATCCCCCTTACCATAGCCCCCTTATCTCCCACCCCCAAATCGAGGGCACCACCAAACATGAGGAAAACTGGTGGTATTTTGGCTAGAGAGGAGGCAGAGATGTGAGATCATGCTGCCTAATTCAGGAAGCTATCCTCTAAGAGATCTGGGCCCAGATCGTGGTCTGCCGTTTCCTGGTTCACCTGCAGTCTCAGCTGTATTTCACTGCACAGGGACTCTGTCAGGGTTTGCTAATCCAAGTGACCAAACTCCAGTCCCAGCTGCTGTTATTTCTCTGCCCTGAGCATTGCCATCTCAGAGACAGCAAGGAAGTTCAAGGCAGGTGGAGCCAAGAAACACTGGCAATCAAGGCTATTATTTGAGTTAGGATAATGAACTTGCGTTGAACTGGAAACAAATCTAAACTGAAGGAAGAGGGAAAGAAAAAGGAAAAGATAGACTGAGTAGGTGGGTCAGTGAGTAAAGTGCTTATACAACCCTGGGGACCTGAGTTCAAACCTGATCACTCACCTAAAGGCTGGGCACAGCAGCACACATCTGTGAACCCAGCCTTTGTGGAGGGGGTTGATCCTTGGAGATTACTAGCCAACCAGACTAGCCAAATTGATGAGCTACAGGTTCAGCAACAAGCCCTGCGTCCAAAAGGGGGACAGAGACAGAGGAAATGTCCCCCTCTGGCCTCCACATGTGCACTCGAGGGGGAAACACAAGTGTTCGGGCATACGCCACACACACAAGGACGCCACAGAGCAGAGCTCAGGGGTCTTGGAAGACTGCACAGGCGGAACTCTGTTCTGTGCTTACTTCACAGACAAGAACCAGCAAGGAAAAATCACAAACCAGTTTCCATCCGGTTTTCTGGCCCCTCGTGCCTGTGGTGAAACCTGGTCACAGCTCTGCCCAAACCACACAAATCAAGTCTTCAGAGACAAAACGAAGAGTGAAAGATAGCCCTTGCGAGCTGCAGCCCTCGAGGGGCAAAACATGTAGGTCTTGCTTGACACTGCACTCTGGGAGGAAGGCAATCAGAAAAACTATGTACAAAGTTTTATCCCTTGGCTTTGAAAGCAAGGGTATATCCAACTCTTACTTTTCCTCAGAGAGATGAACCTTGTTCCCCAGTGCTCCTGCTGGAAGGACAAGCACTCATTCACACGGTCCACTTGTGCCTGTGCTGGTGAGTGTGGTTAGTGTGAACACACCTTCTGAAGGACCAGACCTCACACACTCAGCACTTCCCATATTAAATGAATTATGGACATGCTTCTTCCCTGTTTCCCTCAAATCAAGTTTTTTAAAGGCTTCTTTAAGAGACATCAGTTCAGGAAACTCAGCCCCCAAGACACACAGCTTTCCGAGACCATAGGCAGAGCTTGACCACAGACCCCTACCTGGAAGAATTAATTTGACCACAGATAACAGACAAGTGTTTTTCTGTTTGTTTGTTTGCTTGCTTGCTTGTTTTCAACTTTCAAATATAAGGGATGAACTAAGGCCCCTTCCAATAACAAAATTCTAAGACTGATTCATTAGGCTGAGTACTCCAGATAAAGAAGGAAGGCCTGGGACCAGCCCATGCCCTTTCTCGGAGCAGATGTCTAATACTCTATCAGCTATCAGTTTCAGGTAAATAAAAGATCAATTCTTTCCTCTCAATCCCTCCACAATCTACTGTAAACAGAGGCCTGGATCTTCTAGAGGAAGTATGGCACCTCTCCAAACAGGTCTATGTGAGCTGACAATTAGTGCATCAGCTGTCCTGACTTGCTAAGGGAGTTACAGGTACTCACTTGCCTACAAATGCACGGTAGGTCAACCAGAACCGTGGTGAACAAAGGCCCACCATGAGCTACATCTGTAGGCAAAGGAGGTCTGATTTCAGCTTCACAGAGTCAGAGGAGTGGGTATACCCATTGAGGAGCAAGGAATCCACTCCTTGGGGTGACTTGTTCTATAATGTTATCCAAGAAGGAGGCTCCAAGAGGTGCCTGGCCATTCCAGAAGCCACCCTGTGAGCAATGCCCACTCCCCTCAGCTCACAAAGGCTAGCCTAGAAAACAAAGGCTGGGAGAGAGGAGATGGCTCAGTGGATAAGTGTCTACTGGGCAAGCATGAGGACCTCAGTTCAGATCTCCAGCACCCAAGTAAAAACTGGCCATGGAAACGTGTGCCAAAGGACACTCAATATTTTCCTCTGGCCTACAGATATACCCACACAGGTGCATGCAGGAGTAAACATACACAAACAAAATTAGGTGCACATACATAAACACACATGTATACACACAAATGTACACACATACACACAGATGCACATATACACACACATACGTACACACAGATGTGCACACACATACACATAGGTGGACACACATACATATATGCATACACAGGTGTGCACACACATACACATACAGGTACACTCACACATACACACAGATCTGCACAAACATATACATACACACACAGATGTGCACACATCCACACACACACACACAGAGGAACTGAAGCTCCCACTATATTCCCACTATATAGCATAGGCTGGCCTCAAACTCACCATCCTACTGCCTCAGTCTGAAGAATGCTCAAACCTATCAGTTTTGTTTTTTTAAGATTTATTATTTTGTGTGTATGGGCATTTTGCCTGCATGTATGTCTGTGTACTACCTGCATTCAGTGCCCAAAGAGACCTGAAGGTTTCAGATCTCCTAAATCTGGAGTTACACCCAGTTATGAACCACTATGCAGGTGCTAGAGTAGACAGTGCTCTTAACCACTAAGCTATTCCTCAAGCCATAGGATCTATCAGCTTTGAAAGAACTGCAACATGAAAACTTCCATGGCCACAAAACCTCCCACACTGGCAGGTGACTCAAAGAGCAGAACTCAGGCAAGTTCCCCACAGGTGTGTCCCTGAGTGCACAGTGGCTGATGACTTCTGCAATGGAAGGAACAATGCAAAAACCCAACTTATTTTTTCTGGGTTCAGATCCTGTGTCATCCTTTTCTTCTTTGGATGTTAAAGTAGTCCACTTTAGCCCTCATTTTTCCAGCTTCCACACTTGCTAATAACTCCTCTTCAGTTCAGAATTAAAGGAAAAAAAAATTGTAGAAGAGCCCAACCTGCTTCCCAGCAGCTAAGACCTTGAGTGTCACAGCCTTCCTGGAGCAGTAGATATTCTCCTGACACAGCAGACTAGAATGAGCTCTTTTAAAGAAACTAACAAGCTTCTGACTGACGCTTGTCAGTCTCCTGCAGCCCTGCACTGGACCTCAGAAACACTAACAATATAGATGGGATCCTCACCCTGAGGGGTGTTGACACGCAGAAGGACGGAAGAGTCCCCAGGCCAAGCATGGCAGTCCAAGGTGCAAAGCTGAGAGCAAACCAAGTTGAAGCCCCGCTGCCGACGAGCCACTCTCTCTTGTCTGTGCCTAGAAAGTAGCTGAGAAGTGAAGCACCTGCCTGAAGTATACAAGACCCTGGCTTCCAACCCCACCATTAAAAGTCCTTGTCTATAAAACAGACATTGTGAATCCACTTTGCAATGTTCACACAGAGAGCAATGGCATCCTCAAAACAGCTATTGGCAAGAGGTAATACCCACATTAATAATTAGAACTTAACCGTAAGTGGCAAAAGAAAGAAAAATGGGCCAACTGAGTTCTAAAACTAACTGCCCAGCAATTGGAAAACTTAGGGAATAAAGAGAGATGAAGAAAAACATATATATTCTAAGGACAAATGAATTGGGGCCATTCACAAACACTGGGAATTCTTGACCTAACGTGATTGCTTCAGTCAAGCCCATCTGGAACCCTCGGAATGAGGGCAGCACGTGCTGAGTGGCAATTTTATAAAGAAGAAGAAAGCAATCAGTGAACCGGCACTACCTCCTCAGATGTTTAAAACATCTTGGGCTTTCTGAGTCAGGGAGATGTTCAGTGACGACTCCAGCTCCTCCATACGCTGCTGCCCACAACAGAAAATGACTGACTTGTCCTCAGCTCCACCGCCTGCTGCAGACAGAGCTATGATTACAGTCCATGGCGGGCACTGATAAGTGATGGTCATTCTCAAGGTTTTCTGCCCCGTTCAACTGCTTCCATTCACAGCAGGCAAGAGCCAGTCTGCCTTTCAGTTCAGATCTCTCTCTCTCTCTCTCTCTCTCTCTCTCTCTCTCTCTCTCTCTCTTTTGCATGTGCACGCGCGCACACACCTTTTCTCCTTTTACTTTTAAAATTTTGTGAGAAAGTGTTCACAGCTTAAAATTCATCATTTCAACCCTTTTCAATGCCTGATACTCAAGAGTCTGAGGCAGAGGAATCTCAACTTTGAGGACAGCCTGGACTACATATGAAGTACCAGACCAGGCAGGTAACAACATCCTGTTTCAAAAACAAACAAGCCAGGGGACTAGAGAGATAGCTCAATGGTTAAGAGCACTGCTCTTACTGGGGACCACGGTTCAACTCCCAACATCCACATGGCAGCTCAAGAACACCTGGAATTGCAGTTCCAGGGGGTCTGATGCCCTCTTCTGACCTCTGTGAGCACCAGGCACATGCATGGTACAAACACATACATGCAGGCAAAACATTCATAAACGTAAAATAGACAAATCTAAAAAATATTGTAAACAAACAGGAGGCTAAGGAGATAACTAGCTGTGCAAACATGAGAACTCAAGCTCCAGCATCCACTTAAAGATGCTGGAGTGTCTGCCATGTGCGATCTGAGAGGTGCACACAGAAGCGTTGCAGTGGCTCATGGGCCGGCCAGTCTGGCCAATCAGTGAGTTCCGCTCCAGGATCACTGAGAGACCCTGTCGCAAACAACAAGGTGGATATCTACAGAGGAAAGCAACTGATGATGACCTCTAGCCTCCAGGTGAGCGCACACCAAGGGTGCACTTACACACTCTAACCAAAAAGAGAGTACAGTTGGAGGGGGAAAGTACATTCCCATAAGGTGTGCAAACATCATGACCGTCATCTTTGGAACTCTTCTTCAATTCTGAAGCTATCCAGGACAAACTATATTGAACGTGACTACTTAAGGTTCCTCACATAAATGGAACCAGACAGTCTTTCTCTTTTATGTATCCTGTTTCTTAACCTTTGCAGAATGTCGTCAAAGCTGTCCACACTGAAACACAGTGAGAACCTCCTCCCTTCTCAAGGCAAAGTGATGTTTCATTGTGTGTATGCAGCACACTTCGTTGGTGAGTCATCAGAACTCACGACTTCATGCTTGTGTGACAATTGCTTTACCTAACAAGCCATCTCACCAACTCTATGTTTAATTTTTAAGTGATATGCTGAGGATGCTGCCTACTGCAAGAGAACTGACCTGGTAAACATGAGGCCCTGGGTTCAACTGGCAGTACCACAACATGAACAGAAAAACAAAAGCATACCACGCTTCCCCATAACTACAACTAATTTAAAAAGTAAGCTATCTCATATTTGCCTAATATGTATCAAACACCAACTCTTGGACTGATTAGTGGGGATATACCCAATCATGTATTATAAAGGTCATGGTACCTATCTTCTTTGAAGTTACAGCAGTGGTTCTCAACCTTCCTAATGCTGCAGCCCTTTAATACAGTTCCTCATGTTGTGGTGACCCCAAATATAAAATTATTTCATTAGTAATACATAACTAATTTTGGTATTGCTATGAATCATAATATAAATATCTGATATGCTGGATATCTGATATGTAACCCCTGTAGGGGGTCAAAGCCCACATGCTGAGAACCACTAGGTTACAGGGAGATGGGACAGACAGACACCAAAGAACAAGCAAATACTACCACACAGAGACAACAGTGAAAGTGATAGAGACAGCAGTGAGCTCACATCGTGGGGAGACACAACAAGAGGGGTGACCCCAGAATGCAGCTGCACTGTAGGCTCACTGGAGGGGCCTCAAGAAGACAAGTCAAGGGCTGGAGAGATGGCTCAGTGGTTAAGAGCACTCACTACTTTCCCAAAGGACCTGGGTTCAATTCCCAGCACCCTCATGGCAATTCATGACCTTCTGCACCTCCAGTTCCAAGGGGGATTTGACACCCTCTCCTCCCCTCACAGGTACTGCACATACATGGTGCACAGCACATACATGCAGGCAAAACAGCCATATGTGTTTAATAAAAATAAATAAACCTAAAAAGAATATTTTTTAAGACAGGTTGAAATTCTAACCCCTACAACCATAAATGTGACTCTATTTGGAAATAAAATCTTGGCAGAAATTGGGATCAGATCATATCAAATTCAGAAGGGTGCTCCTCCAATGACTGGTGCCACTCTGGAGAGAGAAACTGAACAGAAACAGACCCTGGGAAGTGCAAGTGAAGATGGAAGCCAAGCTGCAACCCAGAAGCCAGGGAGTCAAGAAAGATCCTCCTGGCAGGAGGTGGGAAGGATCCCTCCCTAGGGCTGCAGAGGGGTATGGGAGTCAAGAAAGATCCTCCTGGCAGGAGGTGGGAAGGATCCCTCCCTAGGGCTGCAGAGGTGTATGGTCTGCAGATGCCTTGATCTCAGCCTTCTGAGCTATGAAATCAGTTTCTGTTCTTTGAAGCCAGTCCCATCTGTGGTACTTCATTAGGTAGCGCAGCCCTAAGGACCTATCCAGGAAGGAACATGGAAAAACTGTAGGCTAAGGTTCGTGTGTGTCTTGTCTCAGAATGGGGAGTGAAGAAACAGAACTCTGGATCACAGCTCCAACTTGAAATTTCTATCCAACGAGCCTCCTACCTTAATGACCTGGTAACCAAGCCTGTGATTTGGAACTAATAGTACATCCTTTAGCTACACCCACATCCCAACACTGACAGGACCCAGGGCTCAATATCCTCAAGGGCTATGCTCTTTTTAAATGAATGCATCAGGGACAGTGGACAACGGGGGCACTGTAAGCAACTGGGACATGCTGCAGGATGTTTACCAAGCTGGGCTGGGCTAAATGACGGAAACTCAGTCCCCCAACACCCTGCACTAAGCACAAACACCCTCAGTGTATGCAGTGGAGCCCAGTCAGAGCAAGCACCCCACTGTGTGGCATGCCAGGACAGGAGCCACAGACTGAGCACCCTCATATGCCATGAGATGTAAGCCTGAACGTTTTCTGTGGTGAAACTGAAGGGAGTCAGAGAATACTCATCACGGCTGCCACTGAGTCTGGCCAACTGAGATCAGGGTCACCCTGGGTAGACTCACCCCACCACAAAACAGTCATTGCAACTGAGCATCTCACTTCCTTGGGTACTGAAGAGCCCTGTGCATGTAATGTGTGGTCAAAGACAGACAGTTCCCAGCACCAAGAGGCAAACTCAGTCTTTCCTAGCCTTGCAAAGGCCCCAGGGCCCACAGAAGGGCCACGTGAGTACCAAGTCACCTGCCCGGAACAGACACCACCTCCTACCCACTCCATGGGCACCCAAGTGTTCCAGCATTCATCACTGCCTCCCCCACTGCTGTCAACACAAACACCCACACCCAGGCAGGAAGCAAAAATAACCAGGCGCCTCATGGTATGCCTCATACCTCTTTCCCCTCCCCAAGATCCCTCTCCCACACCTCTGGAGACACCTGGAGGGAGGTGGGGTGGGGAAGACAGTGGGCAACAGGTTCACCCTCTGCTGTGCCTTGTCACATAAAGTCAGAGACCCCTTGTGAAAAGCCAGCACTATATGTTCCTCTCCCCAGGGCAGCCCCGCCACCTGCAATAACAGTTCCTTCTCCCAACCAGTTTCTAGGTGCTGGCAGAGCCTGTCAAACCTCCCAGATGAGTCAGCCCATCTTGACTCCCGTTTCTCCAGCCTTCCCCAGCCTGAAACATGTGTTTTGTTTATTTATTCTAAGCATGGATATTAGCAGAAAGGCAGGAAAGAGTGAAAAGTCACCCCTCCTCTGGAAGCTCTCAAGTCAGATCCAGCATCTTCAGCAGGCTCAATCACCAAACGATGCCCCACTAGCAAAGGCATCAAATTGTGTGCCCTCTATAAAAGGTGTGTTCGAACCTGCCCCTAGAGGCATTGCAGATGTGGCTGCTATGTCACATGTGCATCAGTAGGTGGCAGAGAGGAGAGAGGCTATATATATTCAGTGTTCTGACCTATGAACATATGAATGAATAGTAGTCTAACATTCCTAGAAAAAAAGCAAGCTGGGTATCAACACTACTTTGGCACCATGGAGTAGCCTGTGATGACTACCAGACCAGTACCAGGCAAGCACCAGATGGGCTCCCAGGACAGGAAACAAGCTGGAATCTAGAAGAACTCTGCCTAGCCCTGGATGTAGGGGTTGTAGTGACCCAGCCCTGGGGTGTGAGTATGGGAGAGCCAACCCTGCCTTTTGTTTGCCATGTTGGCAAGTAAGAGATCCCCTCCCCTTCCTTTTGCCCTAACCACCATTGGCCCACAGGAGATCTGGCCCAGATGGGGGTCACAAGAGCAGGAGAGCTGTCCCTGCCCCTCATGTGCTGCAGCACTCTGGAGAGCAGGCCCTGAACCTTTCCATAGTAGAACTGGCCATGCAAGTGGGGTTTGCGGGTCCAGAACCAGGGCTTTGAGTTGGCCCATCCCAACATCTGCCCCATGGATGAACTGCTGGAGTGCAAGAAGAGGTCAGTTCTACAACACAGGACTGCAGGATCTCCATGACACAGGACAGTTACAGTATATCTGAGGAGTTCCAGTGAGGTTCCAGTATTGACAAAGTAGCAAAAACCAGAAGCCTCGTACCAGACCAAGGAGTCATTTTAATGAACATCTGCAAGCAAAATGTGTGGACAAGGGGAAGTATTGTGGGACATACTGAGACACACTGCAGCTTCCACAATGAGATTTTATTTTTTTTATGCTGGGACAGATTGCAAGGGTGGAGGGTGGGTCTGCGGGGAGGTAGGAGATGAGAGGGAACAGGGTGCATGACATGAAATTCACAAAATAAAAATTTCTCAATAAAAAAATTAATTGAAAAAAAAAAAAAAAAAAGGTGTGTTCGAGTCCTAACTCCTAGAACCTGTGAATCTGACAGGGCGGTGATAAGGAAACCAAATACCAAAGAACAGTCCTGGATGGTGGAAATCTGAAGTGATGGGCCAACAGGATTCTTTCTTCCACCTACCAGCAACCACACTTGGGCCGAATCATGACCTCAGTGCCTCAGTTGCCCTCATCTATGGACAGTGTACAAGGACCACATTGAATTCATTAACTATGAAAACCAAGCAAGGCAACATTAATGAAGCACTGAATGTCTGGCATGGACTGCAAGCTAAAACAAGTTTCTATCCGCCTAATCAAGAATTATCTCAACAAGGCATGGTAGTCTTCGTCATGTGGTCCCCTGAAACCTGGATTCTAAAATTCTCCAAAGTTCCAAGAAGACAAGGACAGAAAAAGAGATTTCATAACACCAAGGAAATATTCTTAAATTATTATTTTTTTTTAGATTTTATTTATTTATTGTGTATACAGTGCTCTGCCTGCATGTATACATTCACTCCAGAAGAGGGCACCAGATCTCATTTTGTAGATGGTTGTGAGCCACCATGTGGTTGCTGGGAATTGAACTCAGGACCTTTGGAAGAAGAGCCGGTGTTCTTAACCTCTGAGCCATCTCTCCAGCCCCCATATTCTTAAATTATTAAAAAAAAAAAAAAACCCAAGCTTCATCCTGGTTGTCAGAGTGAGGGAAAAATAGTTCCAAGAAAATGTAATTTGAGAATCTACTCAAAGAGGCAGCTGGAACTGACAGGTAGAATCATACAGAAGAGACTCTCTGCCTAGTCAGAACTACACAGGAGAGTAGTGAGTGTGATCTAGAGGCAGCCACACACCATGGCAGCTTGCCCCATACATGCTGGTGTGCATAACGAAGAAAATGTTTTATAAGACATTGTTCTTAGATGCTTTACATGATAGAATCTTTTCTGCCACCATTTCAGTTTTTGTTGTTGTATAGTAGAGTGGCTGAATGGCTGGGGCTGGGTTTGGTTGGGTTTTGCTATTGTTGTTGCTGACATCCGTTCTGTTCTGCCTTGTTCTGTTTGAGACAGTCTCATTATGTAACCCAGGCTAGCCTTAAACTCCTTAATCCTCCTGCCTCTACCTGCCAAGTGTTGGAACTAGAGGTGATTGCAACCACACAAGACTTACAACAGTGTGTGTGTGTGTGTGTGTGTGTGTGTGTGTGTGTGTGTGTCTATACAGGTCACTATGCACATGCACATATGTGTCAGAGGTTTACGTGTGTGTAAGTGCACATGTGCCCACATGTACATGGAAGCCAAAAGATAAACTCAGGATCTGTTCCTCAGAATGTCACTGAACTTGCTTGTGTGTTTCTGTGGTACAGTGTGTGTGTGTGTGTGTGTGTGTGTGTGTGTGTGTGTGTGTGTGTTGTGTGTATTTGTGTGTTGTATGTGTATATGGTGCATTCACAGAGTGTGCAGGTGTATACACCCATATAAGCAATGAAGAAAATGTCAGATTTCCTCTTCTCTCACCCTCTACCTTATTGTTTCTATCTAGCAAGCTCTTGGAAGCAGTCTGTCTCTGCCAAGCGATACTAGGATTATAGGCATGGCCAGCTTTCTTTACATAGATGCTGAGGATTCTAATTCAGCCCTCCTGCTTGCACAGTGTGATAGTTCATTTCAGTTGTCAATGTGATATAGAACGACCGGATGCTGGGGGTGGAGGGAGTTCCTGATTGGGAAGACCCCCCCCCCTACCGTGGGCGACACCATTCCCTGAGCTAGGCTCTCCGCAAAGGAGAAAGCAGCAAGCTGAGCCCAAGCATTCACCATATCTGCTCCTGGCTTGGATACAACATGACCAGATGGCTGCCTAAGAGTCCTACCACCAGGATTTCACTACCATGATGAGCTGTACCTTTGAGCTGTGAGCCAAAATAAGCTCTTTCTCTCTTAAGCTGCTTTTGTTGGGATATTTAATAACATCAACAGGAAAAGTGGCTAATACAGAAAAAGCTTTTACCCACTGAACCAGCTCAGCACCTCAATCTGGGACACACCTGTCCCTGCCAGTTCTGGGACAGGTGCATGTCAGACCACTTGGCTTCTGTGACCAAACACACTTTACCTGCTGACCTCCCCAGCCCCTAGCAGTTTTCTAATACCATCTCAACAACACTAAACAGACCAGCAAATGCCTGGGGACTTACCCTGTGAAAAGCACAGACATTACCTTCCTTCAGACCCTTCCTGCTTTCAGCTTCCAAAGCCTTTAATTCCAACTAAATCCTCAAGAGAATGCCCAGAATCTCTTTCCCAAAGGCAATCTTCTCTACACAGGCTACATGTTTGCTTTTCTGTGTTGCAAGTACCTGCTCTTCCCCTTGCTGCAACAACTTTCCTCAGTTAACAAAGTCTGGAAACTTTCTCACAGGTATGCCCACAGGCTGTCTCCTAGGTGATTCTAGACTTGTCAAGTTCATAATCACTATCAACCACTACAATAGGAGAAGCAAAGATGCTAGAGGGTTTTTTTGTTTTGTTTTGTTTTTTTAGGTTTTTCAAGACAGGGTTTCTCTGTGTATCCTTGACTGTCCTGGACTCACTCTGTAGACCAGGCTTGCCTTGAACTCACAGAGATCCATCCGCCTGCCTCTGCCTCCTGAGTGCTGGGATTAAAGGTGTGCGCCACCATGCCCCGCAATTACAGACAGATATAAATTGCCATGTGGGTGCTGGGATTTGAACCCAGGTTCTTTGGAAGACTAGCCAGTGCTCTTAACCGCTGAGCCATCTCTCCAGCCCCCATTCTTAACTTTTAATACAGGGACTTAATTTGTTAAATATGGATTTACACATGTGATTTCTCTCTCGTACATATACGTGCATACATACATACCTACATGCATATCCACATACACACACCACACATGTACACATTCTATGCACCTGAGGCTATTCTCAACACCTGGCAAACAGGAATGTTAATCCTCACAGTAACCTTGTGAGATAAACTTTCTTTTTTTTTTTTTTTTTGGTTTTTCGAGACAGGGTTTCTCTGAATATCTCTGGCTGTCCTGGACTCGCTTTGTAGACCAGGCTGGCCTCGAACTCACAAAGATCCGCCTGCCTCTGCCTCCCAAGTGCTGGGATTAAAGGCGTGCGCCACCACCGCCCGGCGAGATAAACTTTCTATATTACACCAATTTTACAGGTAAGGAAACCAAGACTCAAAGAAGCTATGTCCAAAGCCTACAGCTGGAACTCAAGTCCAAACTACTGAGCTTCATGTACTGACCCACTAGACTCTCCTGAGACTCGGGTCTCAAATGTCTCTCCCCTCTCTGATACTTACACTCACAGGCATTTCCTTTTTTTCTTTTTTTAGACAGGGTGTTACCATATTGCTTTGGCTGTCCGATGAATGTCCTATGTCCAATACATATACACCAGACTGGCCTTGAACTCACAAAGATCCACCTTAGGCAGCTTTCCTCCTCAGTGTCAATGCTACGCTAAAATGTAAACACTGCATTACCATCTACAGCACCCAGGAGGCAGACTCCTCAGGCTCACTATCTAGTGAGACACCATTCTCCCAAGTTTAGCAACAGAGCTGATGCCCTTAATCAACACTCCAGAAGAAACTGTACATCCATGCTTACTGCTGCTATGCTCACAACAGCTTAAACAAAAATAGAACCAGACAAAACATCCATCAAGAAAACACAGTATATACACACAATGGAATCTTTGTCAGCCCTGAAGAAAAATCATGGTAATTGTAGGAAAGTGGATGTAACTGGATGTCATCATGTTCTAAGAAATATGCCAGGCTCAGGAAGACAAATAACAAGTTTTCTCCATTGACTAAGGAGATAGATCTTATACCTCAATAGAACAAAAGATACAGTGTACAAACTGGAGAGGTGGCTCATGAGTTAAGAGCAATGGTGCCCTTCCAGAGGACATGAGTTCAATTTCTGACAGCTCCCCTGTCAAGCGGCTCAAATAGCCTATAACGTCAACTCCAGGAGCTACAATGCCCTCTCTCTCTCGGCTTCCTTGGGCACCTGCACTCACATGCACATACCCAAATACATGTACACATAATTCAAAATAAAATCTTTTTTTAAAGAGAAATATAGTTTGAAGACAAATATGAGTGTCCATGGCACAGGACACAGATTTTAGGTTTTCCCAAATAGCATGTTCCAATGAGGTAGCAGTCTGATGAAATTTTTATAATAACAGAACAAAAAAGTCATAAGATAATACACTGTTCAAATACATTGGTGGGAACAGCAAGTAGGTGGTTACAGGAACCTAGGATCAGTTCTGCTACAGGCTTAGATGCTGTCTCATAGCTCTTTAGGCCTTAAGTTGGTAGAAACTAAGAGTCTTGGTTCACATTCCAAAGTGTTTACCTAAGAGTCACAAAGTCCTTAGGTCACACACAGAGGGGTTCAATAAATGGCCATTATACTGAGTAAAGACACCCCAACATAATCAGGGTCTAGACTTGCAGCATTGCAACCTCTTTGCATCACTGAAATTCTAATCTGTCAACCAGCCTTGGTGGTCACAAGGAATTCTTTCCCATCTTTCTAGGAATTCTCATTCCCATCTTTCACTTGCAGACTCTAAATCTGAGAGGAAGGAAGGGAGGAAGGGAAGAAGAAAGAGGGAGACGGGGAGAGAAAAAGAAGAAAGGCAGTCATGACATGAAAAAAAGAGATCTTAAGCCAGGAGAAGAGAAGGAAAAGGGGGAGGGGGGCACAAATAGAAAGCATGTGACATGAAAGTAGAAATGGACATTGTCTGAGTAGAAGGGGCCAACAAGAAGGGGAGGTGAGGGGTGGGCAATGGGAAACAAAGATGAGTAAGAACAAAGTGTAATGATGTACGTCTGTGTGTGTGTGTGTGTGTGTGTGTGTGTGTGTGTGTGTGTGTGTAAAGACCTTAATAAACCCCATTATTTTGCAACCTAACTTTCCAAACATTAAAAAATAAATAATATATTTTAAAAGAAATTAGGCCTGTAGAAGTCCAGACAGTCTTGTGGGAGAGAAATAACCTACATTTATTCTAAAGGGCTCTCTTGTTGCTCTCCAAGCCGTGTGACTTACAAAAGCAAGGTTCAGCACAAGCCCATGTAGGTGGGGAAATCCCTGTTTCAAACACTGCTCTGAGCCCACCCTCATCTTCCAACCCCTCCTTCCACTTCAGGACCGAGGACTGGAATTGAGACCAGTCTCTAGACTTCACAATCAAAGAGTTTTACATTCAAAGGGTATGTGAATCTGGGACCTAAAGTCAAAGCTGTTTTCCCACTGAGAAGGTAGTTATGCAGTCAGACTGGTTCAACCAGAGAGCCCGAAAATTCTAGGGTTTAAAGGTGAGCAACCAACTCCTCAGGCCAAGAATGCAACTGAGCAAAATAACAAATTCTTTTGCTGTGACTTTTTCTTTCTTTGAGACAGGATCTCACAGCCTACCTCTCGCTAGCCTGAAACTCACTATATAGACCAGGCTAGCCTCTGACTCACAGAGCTCCACTGCTTCTTCCTCCCAAGTGCTGGGCTTTTGATACCAATATTAATATCTGAGTCCTCAGATTCTCCAGGATGACCAACAGAAGAGGTTGGGGAGCCTAGAACTTAGTTGTCCCTGTAGAATCCAAAGTGTAGATGCAGTTACCTTGATCTCTGCAAGAAGCAAGCTTCCTGGACCTTCAAATGGCTAGAACCATGGGTAAGACCCACTGCACCCAGAAAGCTTCTGCTAGGAGTTAGGAGATACAGGGAGATGAGACAGTCTCGTCCTTCCAATTCTCATTGGTTCTACCCTTCACTGAGTACAGCAGCTTCCAAACCCACTTTTGAGGTTCTAACACAACAAGTGCAGGGAGTCAAGGGTCTGTTTTCAGGATTAGGATAAAGGACACTATTAGCTTGCAGAGAAAGGTCTGCACTTTCATAGACATCCAAGATGGCTCTACCCTGCAGGTGTGATCAACTCTCACCCTGCATGAAGCTCAAAATTTGCTATGAATGTGGCCCAATACAAATTCACCACTTATTTAAAACATGAAATTGTGCATGTGTGTTTCTGTGTGTGCAACTCTACTGATCATTTCTCTGGTTTTCACAGCACACATGTGGAGGAGGTCAGGGAACAACCTTAGGAGTCAGTTCTCTCTCTCTACCATGTGCTATCAGGGATAGTTGTCAGACTTGACATCATTCGCCAGTATGAACTTAGTAGATGATTCAAGTCACAATGTCAAAAAGTTAGGTACACCTATACCTTGACCAAAACTCCCTTTGGCACTCCGTTGCTCAAGCTTTCCCTTTTATTCACTGTAGCCAGTGGTCAGGTCTCTAAAATGAGCCCTACCAATCAACTTTCCACACACCGTTTGCCAGGAATGCTTACCCTTTTTCACCTCGTTAGAAGAATCCATATAACCTCTGAACCCAGCTGAGAACCCCCCTTTCTAACCTCTCCACCATGATCCCAATGTGCAGGGCTGCTCAGAGTTCAGTCCTTGGATCACCAGCATCAATCCAGAGGTATCACAGCCTACCTGAAGCCTACTCAATGACAGACAGGTAGCAACTCAGCAACCTGTGCTTTACCATAGTACCCCAAAGGGGCCCCTACAGTGCTCATACTTCATGCCCACTGTAGAACTGGGGGGATTGTAGAACACTGTAGAGATGAACACAGTGTTCATTTAAAAATGTACACTGTTCCCCTCCCTTCCACCTTCCAGTCTTCCTTAACTGTCTGATTGAAGAGAAGTCCTTCCTTGAATTCTTGTCAAACCTGCAAGAGATGAGCTGGGCGTGGTGGATCCCCAGGACCCACATTGTAGAAGAGAAAACTGACTCCTACAATCTGTCCTCTGACCCACATACATGCCACGGCAACAAGCAGGCACACAAATACATTGAATACAAGTAATAAAACACCTCTTTGCATCCTGATCCTGAAAACTCCTGAAATAGATTTCTGAGATGGTGCCTTCTTCGGGTCTGGCTTTTGATTAACCCTATTTCCACTTACCAACCTGCAGATGGACAGTTCTGCTACAATTCAACAGTCATACTGAATACATGAGGCCTACTTGGTCTCTTCGGAGAACAAGCCCCTAAGGGACTAACACATTAAGATATCCCGTAAACACACACTTGTGGGATTTAGTTAATGAGTCTGTTCCAGAACTGGAAAGGGTCATGTGAAATTATCAAGTGTACTAGCCAGCAACCTCCACCTCCAGCACACCCCAAAGAAAGGCCCAGGAATTCTGCAGAATGAGACCAGAATTTCCATGGAACACATCCCTAGTAAGAAATGAGCACATGGCTCCCACTCATGACCATTATTTGAAGTCAATCAAAAATGCTGGCTGTGTGCTGAGAGTCAAACTAGTTGGCGTGTTTGCCAGCTCGATGGGAATAGCGGAGCTGAACCACTCCCAGGAATTACCAAACAAAGGCAATGCCCTAAAGCACAATTAACCTGAACATCTGGTGTGACATGCTCTTGCCTCATCAAACACTAATGGTAAATCTTAGCCTTGCAAAACTCAACACACAAGCTGGTGAGATGGTCAGGCAGGTGAAGCCGCTTGCTGATAACACTGATCATCTGGGATGCACATGTTGGAAAGAAAGAACCAACACCCTCAAGTTGTCTTCTGACACTCACAAACACACATACTCATACAACTATACACTATATTAGTCCCTACACAACTTGACCCACTGAAGAGAAAAGAGACAAAAGCACAGGACACTTATAACTATCTGGCAATGGATACTAGGCTCCCCTCAGCAAGGCCTTCTTCCAGACCGGACGTGGTCAGAGGTCACAATTCCAATGCACTTCTCAGAATCCACCCATTTCCAGTGCGGGATGCCGCTCAGCAGTACAGTTGTGTGCCTGCATGTTCAGGGCTCGGGCTCAATTCCCAGCACTAAAGCAAACAAAAAGCAGAGCTCACACCAAGCTTTTAGCCTTCATTGCCTCTTCTAGTCCTCGTTTTTCTCACAAGAGCTTGTGTACACGTAAAGATTAGTAAATAAAACCAATCTGCCTGCCACTTGTCAATCTGTCTTTCTTAATAGTCTACACAAACTCTAAGATGCAAAAAGGAAAAAGATATTGCCTCTTACAACAGGCAGCTGGAAGAAGCAAAGATTGGATTCCTGCCTAAAGCGGGGGGGGGGGGGGGGGGGAGCACACGATCTCTGGCCAACACCTTGATTGGAACATCAGTTTTGGACATCTGACCTCACACCTAAGAAAGAATGTTAGTATTGTTTTTGACCACTAAATTGTGGCTTAGGAAACTAATACCCTCATTAATCACTCCCTTTATTTTTCTCAAAAGCAATGTACACGAGCCAGTATTATCGCAAGTGTGTGAACAAAGGACCAAACTCCTGGGCAGAGCAACATGCTCAAAGCCACAGGCATGGACCTGGTACGGACCACATCCATGCCACCTTCCAAAAATGCCTTACTGGCTTCAATGAACCGAAATGTGGGTTGTTGGCCTTCAGGAATAATATGGGAAACAACTGCCCCGGTAACATCATTTAGATTAAATAAATAAATATGCTGGGCCTGGTGGCACACACCTTTAATCCCAGCACTGGGGAGGCAGAGATAGGTGGAGCTCTGTGAGTTCAAGGCCAGCCTGGTCTACAGAGTGAGTTCCAGGACAGCCAGGGCTACACAGAGAAACCCTGTCTCGAAAAATCAAATAGATAGATAGATGGATGGATGGATGGATAGATAAATGCTCCAATTTCAAGAAACGAGCCAAAGTAAGCTCAGCACACCATCACTAACAGGCGCATGGGTGAAGTGATCCCAATGATGCTGTTGTAACATTGAGCGAGCGAAGCCATGATGCTATTGGACTACTGAAAGGCCACAAGTAACTGTACCGCCCATCACTGCCCTCGACCTGCTATCCTCTTTCCAGCCTTGTTGCTGTTATGGTTTTAATGTAAGACATCTCAAGTCCATGCAAAATTGTACCTGTGGTCACCACCTTGTGGCACTGCTTTGGGACATTGTGGAACCTTTGAAAGATGGGGTCTGGCTGGAGGACGTGGGTCGCTAAATAATTGTGGGTCGCTAAATAAACAGGCTTTGAGGGTTACAGCCCATCTGAGGCTAAGCCAACCTGATCTGCTGAGGTGTGAGCAAGCACACCAGCTCTTTTCACCACAGAGCTTCCTGCCACCGTGCCTCCCCCACTGTGTCTCCTAAAACAAGCCAGGAGAAGACCCTTCTAAACTGCTTCAAGATCCTTGATTACTGTACCAAGCAAAGAAGCTCACAGAGCTACGTAAAGAAAAGGTTGTAGCTGGCCTTCTTCTCTAAGACTTCTCTCAATTCAATGTGACCCAGAACTGCTGCTTGGACTAGAGGAGTGGGCACTGTTTCCATGGTCCTGCAGTGCGCATGACAGTTGCTGCTACAAACAAACCACCAGGATGAAGGGTAGAGGAGATTCTCACTAAATACACCACTCTCCACTCAAGTCTGAAATACACCCCCACCTCCATGCGTATGGTGGAACATATGAAATGTATGTTCATCATCTGTTGATCATACTAGTGTGCAGACCATGATTCTACTAGGGACTGGGCAAAGATGCAGTGATAGCTACCAGAAGGACATAGTCACCTGTGAAATAATCACAACAAGCACCTGAAATGATACTCAACATCCCAGATCGCAAGGGACATGCAAATCAAGTCACAGTGTAGCATCATTCCACACCCACTCAGATGCTCACCATCAAAAGGCACAGGGGGTGGGGAGGGAAATGTGTGACAAGGACATGGAGAAATTGGACTGAAAGGGTGGGCTCAAATGGATACTTGTTAAGCACCTGAAAGAAGCATCATTCATTGACCCAACAGATGGAAGGATGGCTGCAGGCATGCCTCAGAAGTGTAGAGCTATGACTGTTCTTGCAGAGGACTGAACTTGGTTCCCAGCACCCACGCCGACAGCTAACAACCATCTGTAGCTCTGGCTCCAGGGAATCCTGTCTCCTCTTCCAGCTTATGAAGACACCACTTATAATCGTGTGCATGTACTGTCACACACATAATAAAAGAATCTACATACAAAGCCTGAGACACAGAGAAAGATGGTCTTTCGGGTCCAGGGGCTGAGAGGAGAGGAGAGAAAAACAGAATTAATGGTGAACGGATGTTAAACTTCCATTTAGAAAGGAGGGAAGAAAGTTGTACAGATGGAGGGTGGCCATGGCTACTTTGTAGATGGAACTCAGGCAGCGGACATGAAAAGTGGTTACAATGACACACTGTATTTGACACATGGTTAACCACAACATAAAAATTCTGAAACAGAACAACAGGCATTTAAATAATGTTGCAGCTAGGGGTGGCTAGTGGTCGTGCACTTAGCTAACAACAGGTCCCCAGGTTCAATTCACAATTGCTGATTGCAAACAAACAAACGGGGGAGGGGGGGATTATGGGTGAGGCTTTTTTTTCTTTTTTTTTTTTTTTTGGCCTCCTTTGAAACTTAAATTTTCTTTCACAAGAGCTGGGGACATAGCTCAGTAGTACAGAGTTAGGCTAAATGTATAAGGCCCTGCATTGATCATTAAACAGGGGGAGAAAACTACTTGGTTTAAGTTTCCATTCATGAAGTTTCTCTTTAACCACATGTGTTATCAGGCACCCAAAAGAAAAATGATGGCTGTTCTGAGGTTCAGCTCAATGGCTGGGACTCCTGTAGTAATGGCCTTCCCCACTTCTGTAAGATGAATTATCACTTGAAGACCCAATACTCAGTCCAGGTTCATGAAAGCCATTCCTTCCAGACAGCTGGAGTAACAGGGGCTGCCAAAGGCACTTCACAGCCGTCCTCCTGGGGATTTATATCGCTTCTAAGCACAAAGAGACATCATGTAACACAAGCGGGGCCAATGTCCTTGAACTCAGAAGCTGAATTTGGGACTGTTTTTATTTATTCTCCAGTTCCCCACACTGCACCAATTAAAAACACCGTGAGCTTCTGCCACCTCCTTTGAATGGCTAAAAAAAAAAAAAAAAAAAAAAACCTGCCTCATAATCTTGAAACAGGCCTTAAAGTGTTGGGGGTCTAGGCACAGCGAGCATGAAAGGACACAGCCTGCCCAGAGCAGGTGCACACGAAACAACACTCATCCACGTGCATTCTCACACCAACTGCTTTCGACGTGCCTAGCCTAACCCTTCTTTAAACAGGATGGAACTGTGTTATCTCCCCCAACCTCTGTGGTGTACTGAGCAGCACCTAGTCCTGGGTTTCTTTCTTTCTTGTGTTTTAATGGGGACTCACACAGTCCAGGCTGGTCTAGAACTCATGTAGCCAGGGACAACCTTAAATTCCAGATCCTCTTGCCTAGATCTCCCCAACACCAGCATGACAGGTGTGTGCCACCACGCCCAGTTCACCTAATGCTGAAAACTGAATTTATAACTGCCAGGCAAGCACTGGGGTTGTGGGCCACAACCCCAGTACATGGTTTACTCTTAATTACCTCAACTCTGCTACCTTCTTTAAAATGAAAGCTTCATGCTTCATGTTAAAATTCTTTTTTAAATTATATAGGGGTGTATGTGTGTGTCTATCTGTCTACAGGTATATACACATGAGTGCAGGTGCCTGCAAAGGCCTGAGGATCACCTAGAGTAGGAGTTACAGATGGCTGTCACCAGCCTGACGTGGGTCCTGGGAACCAAACCCAGGTCCTCTGCAACAGCAGCCCATGCTCCTAACAAGCTAGCCATCTCCCCAGCCCCGCTTCATCCTAAGATTCTTAGTGAAGTTGGCTTTCTTCTACTTTATGATCAAGTAGCTGGAAATTGTTGAAGGGCTGGCAAAATACCAATTAGTGATATTTAAATTCAATAAGGTTACTCTAGTTTTTCCTAACATTCATATTTTTCTAATAATCATATCCTAGAGATCACGAAAATATAAGCTATAAAAACCCTGAGTCAATTACTTAACTTCTCTGAGTTCTGGCTTTCACAATACAAATAAATGAGAAAGTAAAACAGACATGCACATTGGGCCTCTGGAGTCAAGATCAGCAGTGGTTCTAGTTGTGAAGAAATTACTCACTGTGCCCCCGCCATGAAATCATTAAACATCTTGTCTGCACTGGAGGAGCCCCTGCCTAAATGGAGCCTGGGCATCCGACTCGTCATCAATACGAAAGGTCCATGAGTTCTCTAAAGCGATGCTCCCTGAGCAAACGTGCACAAACACTTAAAAGGCTTTTCCCCCACAAAAGAGTCTTTTGAAAAGTAGTTTTGGACACATGAGATCCCCGGCAACCCATCACATACAAGACTGAACATGGTGATGGTCAGAAAGTTTCTTTTAATTTCACCAAATTAAATAACAAATCAGGATGTCTCTTTCCCATCCTGGTAACATATCCAGCAATCTAAGCCGGGCGTGGTGGTGCACACCTTTAATCCCAGCACTTGGGAGGCAGAGGCAGGCGGATCTCTGTGAGTTCGAGGCCAGCCTGGTCTACAAAGTAAGTCCAGAACAGCCAGGGCTACACAGAGAAACCCTGTCTCGAAAACCAAAAAAATAAATAAATATACGAAAGCAGACTGAGCAAGCCATGAGGAGCAAGCCAGCAAGCTGCACCTTTCCACAGCCTCTGCATCAGCTCTTGCCTCCAGGTTCCTGCCCTGCTTGAGTTCCTGTCTTGACTTCCTTTGATGCCAAATAAACCCTTTCCTTCCCAACTTGCTTTTGGTGATGGTGGTTCATCACAGTTAAGAACCCAAAGCAGGCCAGGCGGTGGTGGTGCACGCCTTTAATCCCAGCACTTGGGAGGCAGAGGCAGGCGGATCTCTGTGAGTTCGAGGCCAGCCTGGTCTACAAAGTGAGTCCAGGACAGCCAGAGATATACAGAGAAACCCTGTCTCGAAAAACAAACAAAAACAAAAGAACCCAAAGCAGTTACCTTAATAGTAACTAAGACAACTAACAAACTCCAAAATCCAGCTTCATGCATAATCAATTTAAACTGCAGCTAATCAGCTACTATATAACAAGCATTTACTGCTGTGGTGGGGGTGAATGAGGTACCTGTTGCTACAGGCCTAGCAGGCGTTTCTGCCAGTCCCTTTGTGCCATGGTGAGTTACTAAGCTCAGAGAGAACTTCTCAAGGTTCAAGCATTTTACTTCTTGGGCAAGATGCTCCCAGAAGAAAACGATGGAGGTAAAATCATTCGGTCAAGAGCTACCTGTGCCCTCAATATCTTACCCTGCCACTCATCCCAAATTTCAAAGACAGAAAGAAGATCACAGAGGTTGCCAAGTTGGACCCAACACTGGACTCTCCCACCCTCCCAAAGTCTCCACCCTCCCGATCTACTGAATTTCTCGAGGCCAACTATTTCTCTTCAGATGTAATTTTTCTCCCAAAGAAAGTTATCTTTAATAGCAAAACCAAAAAAGGGGACACCATGTCTGTCCAGTCCAATGGACAAGGAGGTAATGAGACCTCAGCCTCAACCGTCAGCTCAGAAAGAGAAACAGATATGGAGGAAGCCTGAAGGTGGAAGGGGGAGGGTGGAACAAGCAAGGTGTCCCAAGGAACAGGGAGCCACAGCAATGCACCAAGCAGCTCACCTCCAGTCAGAATATCCAGGGTGAACAGTCAGTTTTATTGAACATGTCCTTTTAGGAAACAGGAAGCATAAATCATGGAAGTGAAATCTCTCAATAGTCTTTCACAGATGCTCAAGTCCAGTAATGGTGGGAAGCAGAGACCGCACGGGGGCCCCATCCTCACAGGGCTAAGGAGACGAACTGGACGCAGAAGGAACAATCCGAGGTCAACAGCCAGTGTAACTGTGGTCTGCTTGAAGCTCTGGAGTAAGGTTCAGGAGGAGGTGGGGCGGGGTGGCCTCATCCAGGCCCACAGAGGGCAGAGAAAGAGACAGAGAGCACGCACCCCACATCTATCTCTGATGCTCATCTTCTTCAGAATTTTCTGTAGGGGAATTTAAGACCTTGTGGGTCAGGGCTTCATGCCCAGTTCAGGCCCAGGAGGAAAAGAAAAAGGACACAAACCAGGTCATACTTTTCCCTAAAATAGATCCTCCTCAAACGCTAAGCCAAAGTCACTGCGAGGTGGCAGCACTGACAGGTGTTTGGAAACTTAGGAGCCCAAAACCTAGTGTCACCTTTCCTCCAACTCCTGAGGACATTGCCAGATCCTGCCCCTTCCCTCTCAGGGCAACAAAGACATTACCAGGCAAAAGGCTGCTCACACAGAGGGGATCCCACTCTGAGCTGGCCTGTCTGTGGTTGCACTGTGTGGATCTTCGTCATTTACCTGTCGACCTCTTTTCCTCAGCCCTGATTATCATAGCCATAAACCTTGCTGAGTTTGATTACAGCCTGGGCTACAGACCAAGACCCTGTGTCCAAAAACAGAGCAAAAAGTAAAACCAATGAACTACAAACTACTGCCATCATTGTCTGGAGGGGCAACCACATCTGGTACCATCTCCTGAGGACTCAGAGGAAAAAGGCTTTCTTCTGAACTAAAAGCAGCTCTTTTACAGACAAAGAAACTGAGGCTGAGAAATTAAGCAACTTGGCCAGCACAGTCAGCAGCTCTAACCCCAAAATACCCCTTCTTCACTTGAGGCTGTTTTGTCTATTATAAAAGAGTGTGGCCTTTCAAACTAGCAAATGCACGCACTGGGTACTTGAGCACACTGTGTAGCTATGGAGTCTCTAAAACAAAGAGCATAAAGAAGGCCAAGCAACACCTACAGAGTGACAAACCATGGGGCAACCCAACAACCCAGCCCAGGAGCCTCCTGGTGAACAGACACCTGTACAACAGGTCCCTTCTAGTGCATGTCTCCGCCTGCTGTTCGGGCACATTGCCATCTCCAGAACAAACCTCCAGTCCCGCGGGGCCCTGCCTGGAAATGGGCACAGACTGAAGGAGGTCACCTTTTCTGTTCACCTGGAAGGCCAAGCCTCCCATACCCAGGTTACAGTGAGGCTGGCTCTGCTCCTGAGTCATAATGAATCCAGGAGCTAAAATAATAAACAATCCCTATTGATTTGGGAACAAGAACCGGCTTCTCGGCTCTGGCTCCGCTCTGAGTTGCACCCCACAGGGCGGCAAACCCTGGCCAGTTCTTCTCCAGATGGTGGTCTGTACTTTTCCAGGCAGGGTACCATTGCCTGCAGCCTAGCTTCACCTTCCACCCACTCTTTTAAGTTTTCCCAGCATCCTCTCTGTGCTCTGTGTGTGCAGAGCTTTACAACACCTCCAAATTCACTGCCACCTACAGACCTCATTAGCAGACTATTTACTGTCTACTTCCCCGTTTGGAAGAGCTCAGTAGAACCAGTCCTCCCCCAAGCCTGTAGGGACACCACCCTGCCCCGCTGTCCAATTGACCAATAGAAAAGAGTATTTGCATAGCTCCACTCCTACACATCTAGGCTGGCCCTGAGCCAAGGCAGGACCGAGCGGGAGCCAGCTCTGGGAGCCAGCACAAGGCACTGTGGGGGGAGCTCCAACCCTTGGATCCCGCCTCAGTGAGAGCAGACGGTGGAGAAGACGGACAGAGGCAGGCAAACAGAGAATAAAAGAACACACACACTGAGCAAGACCTTCTGAGTGAAAGAAAGGTCACAGGACAAAGTAGCTGAACGCTTTTGTCAGGACTTCTCCGTGTAATCCATATCTCAAGAGAAAAAAGAGGGAGGGAGATAATGAAGGAGGGAGACACACACACACACACACACACACAACAAAATGGACAAGAGGAGGCAGAAGCAGGATTGAGGAGAAAATGATCTACTGTTTTTTCAACTACTAATTAAATCGGTTAAAAATACTACTGAATATCCATGTTCCATTCAACAGTCTAGGAGCGAAACAGAAGATGTGTGTGCACATGGCCCAGTCAGTGTAGTGGTTGCTATGAGCACAGCAAAAGCTCAGGGCCCCAGAACAAAGGTCAGAATGGAAGCTCACGCCTGTCACTGCAGCACTACAGAGGTACAGAGACTCAGGAGGGTCCCTGGAGCAGCCAGTCCACTCAAATCACTGAGTTCCCAGAGTCAGTGAGAGACCCTACCTCAAAGAGGCTGAGGAAGATATCTAACTCAACAAATGGGCCTTCACACATACATGTGTGCATGTGCATCTGCGTGCGTGTGTGCATACACACACACACAAATACATACATACATATATACACACACACACACACACACACACACACACACACACACACACACAGACACACAATCTCTGTCATTACAAAGATTTGAGACTCTATGAGGAAGACAAACTAGCAGCCCAAAGGGAAGAAAACAAACGGGAATCCACCAACGCCGCAGGGCCCTTCTTCCACAAAGCCTTTTAATGAGGTGAAGGTTTGTTCTGGCAATGGAGACAAATGGACATCAGAGAGACCACATACCAGAAATCACTCCACTGCAGAATTGGGAACTGCGGCTAAGGCAATCCTACAGGAAATCTCCCCTGCTGTGCTGGAAGGAGGGGCACCGTGACATTGGCTTTTGGCCCCGGATTAATTTCCCCCAACTATTTTGGGGTTTGTTTTGTTTTGTTTTGTTTTGACTACTCCAGCATCTTTATTTTCCTCATAATTTATTTATTTATTCATTTTATATCCTGATCGCAGCTCCCTCTCCCTCCCAGTCCCACCCTTCCACCTCTCTCCTCCTCCCCCTATCCCCTTCTCCTCAAAAAAGGAGAACCCCACCATGGGTACCAACCTGCCCTGGCACATCAAGTGGCCTCAAGTGGCAGCAGGACTAAACACATTCTCTCCTACTGAGGCCAGACAAGGCAGCCCAGCTGGCGGAAAGAGATCCAAATAGAGGCAACAGAGTCAGAAACTGTTCCCACTCCAATTGTTAGGGGACCCACACGAAGACCAAGCTGCACATCAGCTACATATGTGCAGAAGGCCTAGGTCCAGCCCACGCACACTCTTTGGTTGGTGGTTCAGTCTCTGTGAGCCCCCAGGGCCCAGTTTAGTTTACTCTGTAGGTCTTCTTGTGGTGTCCTTGACCCCTCAATCCTTCCCCCGACCCTTCCACAAGATGCCCTGACCCTACCTATTGTTTGGCTGAGGGTCTCTGCATCTGTTTCCATCGGCTGCTGGATGAAGCCTCTCAGAAGACAGTTATGCTAGGCTCCTGTCTGCAAGCAGAGCAGAGCATCATTAATCGTGTCAGGGGTTGGATCTCTCCCATGGAGTGGATCTCAAGTTGGGCCAGTCATTGGTTGGCCATTCCCTCAATCTCAGCTCCATCTTTATCTCTGCACATCTTGTAGGAAGGACAAATTTCCGGTCATAGGTTTTGTGGGTGGGTTGGCGTCCCCTCCCTCTACTGGAAGTCCCACCTGGCTACAGGGAGTGGCCACTTCAGGCTCCATCTCTTCCACTGCTAGGAATCTCAGCTAATTTCCCCCAACTATTCTGGGGTCTTTTTACTACTCCAGCCTCCTTATTCTTAAGTATTTAAAGGGTCAGGTAATAAGTGTGTGGTGCTGTTATTAGTTGCAGTAGACCCGAGATCATGCCCTACTAGTCTTCTAAATTTGCTTAATTTTGCTCCAGAAAAAAAAAAAAAAAAACTCTTTCCAAACAGCTACCTATAAAAACTCACTCATTAGAAGCTACTTAGCCTTCTAGTTAGTCTCCCACACCTAGGCATCGAACAAACTTGTCAGGTAGAGCATCAGAATTAAAGGGACAGAAATGTGTCATGTCTATGTCAGTCAGACTTTGGTCACTGGGACAAAACACCCGAGATGAGCTGACAGCAAGCCAGGTGTAATGGTGCATACCTGTGATCCCAGTGTTCAGGAGGTTGAGAGAGGAGGACCCTGAGTTCGAGGACAGCTCAGCTACCTAGTAGGATATTGTCTTCATAAAGAAAAAAAGAAATAAAGACACACAGAGAGAAAAACAGACAGAAGATTCATTTTAGCTGTTTCTGGAGTTCAAGCCCATGGTCAAAGGCCCTACTGTTTTGGGCCTGTGGCTAGACAGCAGTCTGGGTATGGTAACAGCCCATGGAAGAGAAAAACTGTTCACCTCATGGCCAAGAGACAAAAAGACAACAAAAGTGAAGAGGGCAGAGCTGTAATGAACCTGTGCAAGGACACATCCCATCACCAAAACACTTCTCACTGGTCATGCCTCTAAAATGTCCCACCCACTTTCAATAAGGTCACTCTTGAGACCCAACATTTAAGATACAAGACTTGAGGGACATTTATTATGCAAACCATAGCAACATCCTTCCAGGCTTACCACAAAGGCTTTCTCTGGACCAAGACTAGTTGTCTAGTAGCCACACTTTAAAAGTTAGAAGATTAAGTAGATTTGAGTAATCTATTTTATTCACCACAGTGAATAATTATCCTTTCAACACATGATCAAGACTAAAAGTTAGCAATGAAGGGTAACCATGAACACTTTGAAACTGGGTCTGTAGTTGGTGCTCAGCTTATCACCACAGCAGCCAGAGGGCTACAGATCCTTAGATTGCAATGTGTAGCTAGGTTAGATAAGGAATTCACTAAGGATGAGAGACTGTGGTCTAGGTGTCTAATTACGGGAAATGTTAGGATTTCTTTCACACACACACACACACACACACACACACACACACACACACACACACTTTAGATCTATCTGAAACAGCTGCCTGGAATCAGAAGAACCACTCCAAAGGTAAGTCTTAGTTCCAAAATTCTAATGCATTCAACGTAATGGAAAACACAAGGGAGAGACAGAAACAGAGGGAGGGAGAAAGAGACATCACCTCCCAGTTCTAGAGGCCATACAGAACTGACACCAACCACATCACATTGGACCCTGACACCCAACTCTCACAACTGGCCGGAAGACTACTATTTTACTACTACACCACTCCTACTGCCTTTACCGAGGGAGCAACTGTACCTAACAGCAAACTAAGCTCCCTGGATTAATGGCCTGGGCTAGGTCTGTTTCCAGCATGAACCAGAGAAGAGTCTACAGCAGGCACTTCTGAACCCTAATGTATTCCCACCTGGTCAAAACTGCAGCCCATTGTTAAGTCCCGAGTCCTCCAAGAGTTCTGGAAGGGTAACTGCTGTTTGAGTTGGAGTGTCTGGGTGATTTCCTCAGTGTCTTTGTCATTACAGCATGGTCTTCTCAACCCAGTTTCCTTGTATCATTTGTATTAGTGGTTTTCTGGTTGTTCTGACCAAATACCTGACAAACACAACTTGAGAAAGGAAGGGTTTATTTGAGCTCATGGTTTGAGGGTTAAGTATATCGTGGCAAGAAGGGCATGGTAGCAGTAGTGTGAGGAGGCTAGTCACATTGCATTCAATTAGGAACACACTGCATGCTTGCTTTCTCTGTTTTCTTTAGTCCAGAAACCTTAGCCCATGAGATAGTGCCAATGCTCATGGTGGGTCTTCTTTCCACAGCTAGACATATGTTTCCATGGTGACTCTAAATCCCATTGGGTTAAGTGTGATGAACCATCACACCATCTTAAAGCCAAGGATATGCAGGTGAGCTCTGAACACTGGTATTCATGAACCACATTCGAAGCAGTCTTCACAGAACTGCATGGAAGAACGGTCCCAATAGAAACACCTTAAAGCTCTAAACAACTTGAAGAGCCTGCTAGGTAGGTGCTTTGGAGCAAGCCCTACACCATTCCTCTGCCTAGGTTTGTCCTTCTAATCGCCTCAGTCTCAAGAGTTCACACACTCCACGCAGTTCATGCTAGCAGAGTAGATCCCAAATGACATGCCTGTGTTGAGCCTTACTGTGCAAGGAAGAAGGGACTACAGACTGGGGACCAATAACTTTCTGGGTCCTTACCTGATGGGTGTGCTCAGGAATGAGTTCATTTAGTCTCACAGCAGTCCTTAAGGATAACTGCTCATCCCCACTTGACAGATGAGGAAACTGGGGCCCTGGGCAAGGTCAGGAATGATTCAAGCCCGTTCCTTATCCAAGACCTTCAGTAGATCCCTGAGCCTTTATATAACATTGAGCTCTACACAGGTTTCTTCCTATATGTATCAACCTTTTTTTTTTTTTTTTTGGTTTTTCAAGACAGGATTTTTCTTATAAATCCCTAGCTGTCCTGGACTCACTTTGTAGACAAGGCTGGCCTTGAACTCACAGAGATCCGCCTGCCTCTGCCTCCCAAGTGCTGGAATTAAGGGCATGTGCCACCACACCCGGCAATTACAAACAGCTGTGAACTTCCATGTGGGTGCTGGGATTTGAACCCAGGTCCTCTGGAAGAGCAGTCCCTGCTCTTAACCGCTGAGCCATCTACCCAGCCCTCAACCAGTGTCTTAAGTTAGACATAAGAAACTACAGTAATAATAAAACACAGCAAATACAATACGAGACAATGATAAAAGATACATGACTGTAGTCTCTGCTTCTCTTCAAAGAGCCACAATAACTGTCAGCCTCAGACCACAGCTAAGTACAGATAACTGAAGGTGTCCAATGTGAGACCTGGAAGGGTGGACACCAAACAGTACAAACTCGGCCGGCCTGACCTCAGGACTGAGCTCACCCTCCGTCTTCCACCACTTCGTATGATTGTGCCTGCACATGACAGCATGTTGTATTTGCAAACTTCAAGCAAACACAGTAAGCCACCCACTCTGGTGGCCAGCACTTTATCTTAAGGCAAGAAGCCAAACACAAGAAGTCCTCCATACAGCTGGGGACTATGAAAGCTTCGAAGTCTTACCCAGTACTCTTCAGGCCCAACACAGCCATGTTCTGGACTCTGCCACGTTAGCCAAGTGAGTGAGAGGCAAGATGGAAGGGCAAGGGCTGTGCAACATGCTCACGGCTTGGAAGCTCTAGCAAACTCTGACCTGGAATGATAGACACATCAGTCCTCTGCAGGAAAGACACCCTGCGGGGGTCAGGTAAGGTATCAGGAATGACTTGCCATCCGAGTCCAAGAAACAGGATAAGTAAAGTGAACTAGTTTCCTGTAGCAATGGCTGGGTGTGATCAAGTATACAGGTGATCCTAGCACTGGGAAGGCTGAGGCTGAAGGATCACAAGTTTGATGCCAGCCTGAGCTACATGGTGAGACAATGTATAAAAACAAGACAAAATGAAACACTACTCTCTCATGTTCTGAACACCAGGATTCCAAGGTATCACCAGGGCTGTGCCCCCTCTAGAGGCAAAAAACCATACTCTTGCTGGTGTGTGGTGGCGCACCCCTTTAATCCCAGCACTTGGGAGGCAGAGGCAGGTGGATCTTTGTGAGTTCAATGCCAGACTGGTCTACAAAGTTAGTCCAGGACAGTCAGGACTACACAGAGAAACCCTGTCTCGAAAAACATCAAAAAAAAAAAAAAAAAGACCATCCTTTCAGCAACTGGTAGTTTCCTGACTTGTAAACACTACCACTCCATATTGGCCTCCAACTTCACATGTCTTTCTGTGTGTGTGTGTGTGTGTGTGTGTGTGTGTGTGTGTGTGTGTGTGTGAGAGAGAGAGAGAGATAATGTGTGTCATTGGATCTAGAGCCCACCATTCCTCAGTTTTCTCTTAACTATACACTTACAAAGAACCCATGTTCAAATAATGACACATTCAGACATTTGGTAGGTAGCATGAGGGTTCTGTTTGTTTGTTTGGTTGGTTGGTTAATTGGTTGGATTTTGGAAGAACTGTTACTCAATCTACTGCTTGAGCCTGGAAACGATGAAAATCATGAGCCTGCAAGGGGGCAGAAGGGAAGAAAGAGAGCACAATGTGGGCCCATGCGGGGGAGGACCTACCTTCTGAAGGCAGAAGAACAGGAAAGAAATCCCAAATGTGTACAAACCAAGGATTCACAGGAAATCAAAGACTGTCAAGAAAGCAGTTCACAGTGATGAGAGCAAAATTTCCTTCTGCGTTCTTCACTATTTAAATCATTTATGTGTATTGGTGTTTTGTGTGTGTGTGTGTGTGTGTGTGTGTGTGTGTGTGTGTGTGTGT
>CAJQZJ010000638.1:1080306-1131111 GCA_907164525.1 Lophiomys imhausi | reverse complement strand
TGTGTGTGTGTGTGTGTGTGTGTGTGTGTGTGTGTGTGTGTGTGTACACAATGTGTGTTCCTGGTGCCCTCGGAGGTCAGAAGAGGGCATTAGATCCCCTGAGACTGGAGTTACAGATGGGTGCAAGCCACCATGTGGGTGCGGGGGTTAAACCAGGGCCTCTGGAAGAGCAGCCAGTGCTGTAATTGCTGAGTTATCTCTCCAGCCTCTACTATTTAATTTTTCCAAACAAAGGAAAATTAAGAGGACAGGCTTCAGAGGTGAGAATTACAAGTGAGTGAATCTCATAAACGCAGTCATGAGTCAAAGAAACCAATCACAAACAAGTGTAGGCATGTGCCACATGACAACTGTGGGAAGCAAAAGGGACCTTATACCCACATACCTCATACACTACGGCAATCCCACAGGATGTCACTGCCCGGCAACATCAGTCATCCAAATCTGTGCCAAGTGCTCTACAGTGCTCACACAGGCCACTCGCCTAGTGACACATTTCTCAGTTCATCTCTCTACTCTTATGTGACATGTGAATATATATGTGTTTATTTATTTATTTATTTATTTATTTATTTATTTATTTATTTATTTATTTATATGGCATGATTCCCTTATCATCAAGGACAAAAAGTCTAAGGTGTGGGACTTCCCATGAGAAGACACTGATGGGTGCTTCTGAGTCTTTGACGTTTTTCCAGGTCTAAATGCTCCTTCCACGGGTGTGGTGAATTCATAAAAACTCATCCGCAGCACACTTTAAATTGTGCACTTTTCCAGATGTATGTTATATTTAATTTCAAATATTTTTTCTTAAAAAATAAACAAGTGAAGCTGGGGGGTGGGTAGTAGTGCACACCTTAAATCCTGGTGCTGGGAGGCAGAGGCAAGTGGATCTGAGTTCAAGGCCAGCCTTATCTACAGAGTGAGCTCCAGGAGAGCCAGGGCTACACAGAGAAAACGGGGCAGGGCAAGCATATAATTCACTACAGAAAGGAAATGGAACCATCCCAACTATCCTTGCTATCCATCAACAGATGAACAGATATTAAAAGTGTGTACACGGCTGGACATGTGTGAGTTCAAGGCCAGCCCATTCTACAGAGTTCCAGGAATACACAATGAAATCCTGTCTCAAACCTCCCCCCCCCAAAAAACTGCTACATTAGCTGAGTGTGGTAGTGCATGCCTTTAATCCCAGCAATGTGGAGCAAGAAGCAGGTGGATCTCTGAGTTTGAGGCCACCCTGGTCTACAGAGGGAGTCCAGGACAGCCAGGGGTACAGAGAAACCCTGTCTCAAAAACAAAAAAATGAAAAAGTGGTACATTTATACAATAGAATTTTGTTCAGCAGTTAAAAAAAAAACATGAAATTGTAAAGTTTGTGGGAAAAATGGATAAATCTGAGTATTACAGGAACAGAAGTAATCCAGACTCAGAAATACAAATATTATGTGTGTTTTCTTGCATGTAGAGATTCTAGATTTTACTGTTAACATGTATGTACATTAGTGGGTGTGAGTGTGGAACTAGACCATAAAACTAGAAAACCTAGAAAGACCCTGAGGATGGGGGAGGGTGGCCACTGAGGATGGGGGAGGGTGGCCACAGGACACAAGTGGCATAAGATCAGGAAGAAGGCTATGGCGGTGGGAGAGTGTAAGGAATTACAGATAGAGGGAAGATGGGTGAAGAGAAGCAAAAATCAAATTTTATTTGAAAATGTCATAATGAAATCCAATATTTTCGATGCTAATTAAAACCAATTAGTTGGGAGCTGGAAAGACGGCCCCGGGGGTTAACAACACTTGCTGTTCTTGTAGAGGATACAAGTCCCATTCCCGGCACCCTCGTGGTGGCTCAAGACTGGAACTCTAGTTCGGGGAGTTTGACATATATATATACATATATACCCATGCATGCAAGCAAGCAGAAACTCATATACATGAAATAAAGTAAAACTTTTTTTGTGGAGGTAGTTTTTGAGACAGGGTTTTTCTATGTATCCCTGGCTGTCCTGGACTTATTCTGTAAACCAGGCTGGCTTTGAAATCACAGAGATCCACCTACCTCTGCCATCATGCCAGGCAATTACAGACAGCTGTGAACTGCCATGTGGGTGCTGGGATTTGAACTCAGGTCCTTTGAAAGAGCAGCCAGTGCTCTTAACCACTGAGTCATCTCTCCAGCCCAAAAGTTAAAATTTTTAATTAATTTTAAAAGCCAAGCAACATAACAATCAATATTGATTTGATATCTAAGGATGTCAATCACTGTCATCAAACAAGTGTAACACCATGTGGCTTCATGGAAAAGTCTACATAACGCGCTCTTAAAGAGCTTTGGTTTCAGCCGGGCGGTGGTGGCGCACGCCTTTAATCCCAGCACTTGGGAGGCAGAGGCAGGCGGATCTTTGCGAGTTCGAGGCCAGCCTGGTCTACAAAGTGAGTCCAGGACAGTCAGGGCTACACAGAGAAACCCTGTCTCGAAGAAACCAAAAAAAAAAAAAAAAGAGCTTTGGTTTCCCCTGAAGTGTGAGTGCATCTTTGCTTTCAAGAGCATCACCCGGTTTCAAGAGACTTGGTACCCTGTTGAACTCTTAGCAGCAAGCAAGGGGAGAGGTCCCTGAAAACATGGCTCTGTGTTTCTAGCTGAAACAAAAGGCCAAAAATGGATTTTCCAGAAGCAGGGTTTGGAGGAGGGGCAGGCTGTCACACTGAGGCAGCCTGCCTACAACATCCCAGCGAGGCTGCTTATTCCAGCCACCTACTAGGCTGTCCTGTCATGGAAACACCAGATTTAAACAGGTAACAGAACACTGAAGGGCTCCATAAATGTGAAATGCAGAGCTAGACAGCTGGTGTGAGAGTGAGCGCTACAGACCTAAGTGGTCCCCAGACTTCCGGAGCCTGCTCTACTTCTCCTCACACACACTTAAGCATCCATTTGCCTCTGAGAGCACACACACCCCATACATAAAACCTCTCAGCAGGAAATTTCTTCCATTCTTAAGTGGTCTTGCCTAAACAAAATACTCTGAGCTATCACGTTGTATTAAATGAGAGGAAGGAAAAGAATGAGTTCTTTATTCTACAATAAAATCTGCTCAGTGGAGTGGTGTCACAGGGACACACAGGGCTGCCCAACAGGGTGAGAAGGAAATGAGAAGGGATGAGGAATAAGTGGCCATGACAGGGACAGAATGAAACTTTAGGGACAACCCAGCCCAGCCCTCTGTCCACCACTCAGTGTCACCCTAGGATGAGCATGTATCACATCTAGGTTCTGTGGCCTTCCACACACCATCAACTCTATTTGCTTCCCTACTGTCTCATCTGCAAAATGGACACTTTCTAGTGTTAGTGGCAGGAAGAGCCATTTAACACAGATAGCAAATCAAGGGAAATTTAACCTGGAACTGGAGGGGGTGTAAATTCTGGGAGATGGCTATGTGATCATCAGGGCCTTAGCTCCGATCCCCAGCACTCTGGTCAGATTTGGGCAGGGTGTACTTCTGTATCCAGTGCTTAGGGGAAGGGAGTTGAAAGAAACATTAAAGCCCCAGGGGTTCACTGGCCAGCCAGTCAAACCCCAAGCTAAATGAGAGACCATGTCTCAAAAGAGTAAAGACCAAGAGAGGGAAACACAACATCAATCTCTGGCCTTCACATGAGCATGCATGAGTGAGCATACCTGAACACACATGTGCACACACATGCATACACAACACCAAAAAAAGTTTTTAGAGAAAGTAATACATATAAAGAACTCCAAAGGAATCTGAAAACAGGTTTCCTAGAAAGGCTAAGTCAGTGACCAACTCAGTGGAATGTGAGATGATAACTGAGGAGACAGTGGCTTCATTACAGGTTGACAATGCAGTGTTACATTAAAAGAGAGAAAAAAACAAAACGGCCTCTGTGAAGCTGTAAATAATATAAAACCTGAGAAAAATAAAGATTAAAAAAAAAAAGAAAGAAACCAACAAGGCAACGACAAGGTCATGCAGTAGGAATATAGATAACGTTCTTTATCAATTTCACGAATCGTGTAACTGTCAAAAACATTTTGAAAGGGCAAGCTGACTCATGTGTACAACAAAGTCCCTTGACAACACATGCTTGCCAAGTAATCCCTGTTGACCCCAGTCCACAGAAACAGACTGGGTATACCAGAAGGAAGGAGCCTTGTCGGATCAAAGGCTGCCATTTGCTCTCCTTCACACTTAAGTCTCCTTCATCCATGTACAATAACCACTCTCCCCACAGTCGTCTGCCCAACCTACACATGGATCACAAAACCCTCTGCCATCTTTCTGTCTGCTATGGGTTATCTACCTCCAACCACACTAAACTTATTCTGTTTGAGGTCAGGAACTCTGCTCTCCATCTCTGTCCCAGTCCACACTGCCACCCTCAAACAGCCATCATTCCCTACCCATTAACTTACTATGAAGGTTGGTCTCAGGCTTAAGGTCCCAAGCATCCATGGGGAAGAAAATCCAGTAACAGCAGGGCTCAACCCAGAACCAAAGGTGTGGTGATCCAACACCCTTAGGGTTTTATTTTCTTTTTCTTTGCTTTGCTTTTTCATTTCTCCACACTGTGCACCTGCCACCCCATCAGATCTACAAACTGCCTGATTTTGGCCCCAGCATCCCATGTATACTGGCTGTAGGTTCCTCACCAGCAACTAGGAAGGGACAGTTCATTAACCAAAAAACAATCCTAGAGAAAAGCCGGGGTCATGGAACACAAGTGTGACTGGAACCATGTACAAAAGATCAGTGGCTACAGAGAAAGGAGAGAAAGAAAGGGAGGTCATCACCTCTGTAAGGCCGACACATGCCAGGGTCGAGGACACAGGGTTCAAACCTGATCTGTGAGGCTAATCCCGCCATTTAGATTTCATCACTAGGCACTTCTGCTGCCCCATCCCGGCATCCTTTGTCTTCCTGGAGCCTCTTATTGTTGAGAGGAGCCTTCACCATTAATCCCCAAGTGTAAGGGGAGTGCAAAGTAAGAAAACACAATCCTGGGAAGTTAAGTTTCTGATAACTTCCACCCACGGTCAATAGACATGCATACTCCATATTGTGACTTTTCTGATTATCAAAGTCACATTTGCTTTAGTCTTTATAAAAATACTCAGAAAAAAAAAGGCTGCACTTTAATACTTCAAACACACTTTTGAAATATTTACAATGAGTATCTTCCCACCTGACATAATAAAGAGAAATTGTAGTGATTAAAGAAAATTATAATGAATGGATGGAAACATTGATAGAATGTTTGGAAGACTCTCCTAGGCCAAAGAAAAGAATAAAAAACAATCACACAGCATACATGAGAGCATGGAGAAAGAAGTGAGAGGCCAGGTGACCAAAGCCATCGCCCAGTTAACACTGCTAGACATCAAAGGAGCGAATTCAATGACAGCTCATGTGTATCTACAGGTCAGGGGACCAAGAAACAAACTTCAGCCATGTTCTATTGAAGGTGCCTTTCAGAATTCCAGAAAAGGCCTTCTCCAAGCTGAAAAAAAAAAACAAAAGCATACCTTACTATACAGCTGGAGTGACTTACAAATCCCCTCCAAGCCCCTCAGACTGCTAAAAGGAACAATGTTCCCTTAGTATCCTTGAGGCCCCGGGTTCAATTCCCAGCACCAAAAAACCTAGAAATAATACAGTTGCCTGACCTATGATCTCAGCACTTAGGAGACAGGGACCAGTGAATCATGAGCTCAAAACTAGCCTGGATACTTAATGAGTTTCAGGCCAGCCTGAGCTATACTGGGGGTCCACATCTCAAAAGCCCAAAACAAGACTGTCCTAGCAAACATACCCAGCCACAGAATCCAGGCACCGGAAGGCCTGCGAGTCTCCGTGTGGTGGCTGTGGCTGTGGCTGTGGCTGTGCAGGGGATCCTGGCAGAGCTAGCTCCCTCTGCTGAAAAGAAGGTAAGACGCCAGGCACTTTAGCAGGCTGCTGTTGTAGGAGGCCCATAAACTCAGTTCTGCATCGGATGGGAGTCAGAAGTGCTTCATCACCGGCAGTTTAAATTCAGAGGCTGCCAGTGAGGAACCATCCCATTAACTGCTCTCAGCAAACAAAACAGACCTAACCAGGATGTTTCAAGTCCTTGGTATGACAATTTCAGAGTTCCCGATACCAAGTAGCTTCTGCAGGTGAACCTCATCTAGCTTGAACCCCATCTGTCAAAGTTCTCCCCTAAAGGAAGCTAGAATTGTAGCATAGCCTGCCACAAACCCTGTAAGGCTACTCAAAATTACTCCATACAGTTGGTGAGGATTCACAGAGCCAAGACCACAGGCAGATGCAACCCCCAAATTAAAGCAATTAAATGCCAGAGAGAGAAAAAGAGGGGAAACAACAGGGGCAATTTTTTAAATCTATTTTTAAATAATTAGTTTGTTACATTGCTTAGTTAAGTGAAAACCATAGTCACACAGTCTTAATTTTTTTAAATTACAATTAAATGTGAGAGTTCAATGGATATAATTGTGGCATTCAAATTATAATTTCTAATCACGGAATTCAAGAAGAGATAATTACTCTAATATTCATAAAACTTTTCTAAAATGTCACAGTAGACCTTTGAATGGCACCCAGAACATTTCTCTGAAAATATTTCCAATGCTCAATGAACTGCTTACAGAGAGTGATGTTGAAATGAAAGTGGAGCAGAATTTCTCCCCCACAATACTGTGTACAGCATACATGAAGGTGGAAGGCAAAGTTTGCTTGACACAGTAGTGTCCTGCAGTCAGGAACTGAGAGAAGTCTCTCAGGCACAGGGAAGTCTGGAACACTGAAAAAGAAAGCCTAATTTTTAAGAATATTCCACCATTAAAAGAAAAAAAGATGCCGGGCATGGTGGCACATGCCTTTAATCCCAGCCAGCACTTGGGAGGCAAAGGCAGGCGGATCTCTGTGAGTTCGAGGCCAGCCTGCTCTACAAGTGAGTCCAGGACAGCCAGGCTGTTACACAGAGAAACCCTGTCTCGAAAAACCAAAAAAAAAAAAAAAAAAAAAAGCCAAAAAATGTTATTTAATTCAAGACAAAACAATAACAACTCAAAGCAGATGTTCCAAGGAGCTCAACTAGGACCAGCACTTTGGAGAGAGACAGGTAGAAATCTGAGCTCAAGGCTAGCCTGGTCTCTATGTATCAAGTTGTAGGCCAGCCAGGGTTACATAGTGAGATCCTGTCTTAAAAAAAAAACAAAAAACAAAAAACAAAAATTAACAGGATCAACTGCAAATAGGAAGAAAGCATAATATGCTCCTTCCTACATAACTTAAATGTGTTATTGTGACTTTTGATAATACTTGTGAAGGTGTGATGGGCACAAAATAGTGGCAGAGAGCTTGCAACTATAAGGCCCAGGGTCCCAGAACCTGCAAGCGTGTGTACACATACATGCACGCGCGCGTGCACACACACACACATCGACCAGTACAGTTCTCACCTCAACATGACCGACCACCCATAAGCCACATGGCTCTTTATTATGTGGACTTTCCTGTGCATTACAGGCCACTTAGAATCATTTTTCTGTTTTCTGCCTACTAGTTGCCTTTCAGTAGACAATCAAAAGCTGCTTCCGTTGTTAAATGCCCATTGAAACACACTGGCCATGGTTGAAAACCCTGTCTTAATATTACATACACACAAATCTAACAGCCAGAGCTGGAGAGATGGCTCAGTAGTTAAGAACACTTGCTGCTCTTCTAGAGGACCCAGGTTCGAGTCCCAACAGCTCCTAACTGTCCGGGTCCCCAGTTCCAGGGAATCTGATACCCTCCTCTGGCCTCTGCAGGCACTAGACACACGTAGTACACATATATATGCAAGCAGAACACTTATACTCATAAAGTAAGTAAATAAATAAATCTAATAGTCAAAAGTTGATCCTCAAAGACAGTCCATTTTGCAAACATTTCCTTCAATTAATTTGGTAGGTAAATGAAATTACTGGCTCATTAAAGGTTTTTTTTAACCTTTGTATGTATATGACAGGTATACTTGTTCCACTACGGAGGAACAGTTTTGAGAGAATTATGACCAAGGAAACATGGTTTTTTATTGTCAGTCTTGAAAAAGAACAATATGCAAGGAACATCATCAAGAAAATTAATCATAGCCGGGCGGTGGTGGCGCACGCCTTTAATCCCAGCACTTGGGAGGCAGAGGCAGGCAGATCACTGTGAGTTCGAGGCCAGCCTGGTCTACAAAGTGAGTCCAGGACAGCCAAGGAAACACAGAGAAACCCTGTCTCGAAAAACCAAAAAAAAAAAAAAAAAAAAAGAAAATTAATCAGGAGTGGTAGCTCACGCCTTTTATCCCAGCACTTGGGAAGCAGAGACAAGGGATCTCTGTGAGTTCAAGGCCAGCCTGGTCTAACAAAGCAAGTTCCAGGACAGCCAGGGCTACACAGAGAAGCCCTGTCTCGAAAAACCAAAAGAAGAAACTTTAATCATAGTTCACAGAATGGAGAAAATAAACAAATCATGTTAGACCAAGGGCTTGTGATGCCCACATCACAAGAAGATGGGCTGGGGTGTAAGGAAGGTATTAGTCTGGCATGCGCAAGGCCCTGGATTCAGCAGAGCAAACAAATAAACCAACAGATGATAAAGAATTCTTACAACCAATTAAAAGACAAAGCTCCAGCTGAGGAATCAGCAAGGGTCTGGGTAGATGGTTTTGAAAGAAAATAGCCCATTAGCTACCCAGCACCAAAAGACACATACACTTCGTTAACATCAGAGAAATGCAAACCAAAACCCAGAGAAGCCACTACTTCTGGCTCTCTAGAAGGGTTTTAATCAACAGGACATAGAAAAGTCATCAAAGATGTAGAGAAACCTGAAATCTCAGACCCTGCTGATGGGAAGGCAAGATGTGTGACCACTGTGGAAACCACCTGGTGTGTAAAGAGGTAAACAGGATTATCATGTGACCCAGCAACACCACTCTCAGGCTCATGCACAGGAAAATGTTAAAAGTCAATCAAATAGTGCACTACTATATTAGCCACAGCCACTCCCAACAGCAGAAAGGCAGAAGAGACCCAAATGGTCATCAGCACACACAGAACCAACCAAAAGAGTATCATCCATCCATAAAAGGGGATGGATCGCCACAAGAACAATGCCGAAAACACAATATACTCAGGAGACAACTCAGTGGATAAAATATTTGCCACACAAATGTAAGGACCATTGTTGGTTCCCTGGTTGAAAGCCCACCTATGACAGATTACCTGTAATTCCAGTGCTCAATGGCGAGAAGAGGCAAGACAAAGGGTTCCCCAGGGCAGGCTGGCTGTCTAGACTAACCAAAGCAAACTCGGCCTCCGCTACAAGTAAAGTGGAAAGCAGTCAAGAAAGACACTCAGCATCAATCTCTGGATCCTCACACAGATTCATGCACAGCTGAACACTCGTGAGCCCAACGTACACATGCAAGCATGAATGCTCACACAAGCATACAGGATGCACACATACGAATGCAGGAAAAACTATGCTAGGCCATACACAGTGGCACACATCTGTGATTCCAGCGCTAGAGAGGCTGAGGCAGGAGTGTCTTGAATTCAAAGGCAGCCTGTGCAATGCAGCACATGGTCTGTGTGCCTGGAGATTGAACTTAAGTCAATCCAGGAGTCCCTGGAGACCACTCCCTGGGAAATCACCATCTCCGGAATGCAGCCAATCACACATTCCATCCAGCTCATGTGCTGCAGGTGGATGAATGGAGCCCCAGACCCCAGTGTGGTGACACACGCCTGTAATTCCAGCTCTTGGGAGGCTGGGTCAGGAGGATCTCAGGTTCAGGGTCAGCCTGGGCTACACAGCAAGAATGTCTCAAACAAACACACAGGGCTGGTAATATAGCCTAGCACAGAGGCTGTGCAGTTTGAAAACAGCCCTGGGAAGGCCAGGCCCTAGCCGGAGATTCCCTCCCCACAGATCCTGGAGGCTTCTACTAAGTCAAGGACAGGAACAGCCTGCAAAACAACCAAGCTTCCCTCATGGCCACTCACCCACCAGTGTTAACAAGTATACCCCCTCCAGCCCTCCTCCCAACCTACCCCATTTCCATAGTCCCTCGCCCTCCACTGGGAACATTCCTAGACTGGGCCTTACCCCAACAGCCTTCCACATCCCTAGGCTGACCTGCCAGGTTTCTGGGCCCATTATCACCTCTACAAAGCTGGCACAGTAGGATAAGGAAATAGGTTTGATCTGTGTTTATGAGGTTCAGGGCTCTAAGGAAGATGGGAAAGTGGCAGGGGGAGGTGGGAGACTTCACGAAGGCTGCCTGTTTCTACAGGATATCCTGTCTTCCCCCAAGGCCATGGAAGTGTGTTTGGGGCTTTTAAGGAAAAGCAGCTGAAAAAGGTCTTCGGCTAGTAGCTCTTTGACTCCACATCCATTCCAAGCCAGGTGGGAACTCACTGATCCAGGCTTTCAGCCCTCCCTCACACACGTGTACAGCAGGTCCCCCTTCCTGCAGGGGATAAATTAGTTTCAAGACCTCCCACCCAAGGACAGTTCCAAAGCAGACTGACCAATAGATCCATGGATACAACCACATACATACACACAATGTCTGTTCCAATAACAGACTGATGCTAAATTTAATTTGTAAACAAACATGGTAAGAAATTCACAATAGAGCAAAGAATGATGGTGCTAGGACGGACAGCCTGGACTACATAGAGAAACTTCATCTCAAAATAGCAAAAGTAGTAACATTACAATTTGTTTCTAGAATTCTACACTGAAGGTTTTTGGACTATGATTAGCAAAAAGGAATTGACGTCATAGATAAAGGGGCAACATTAGTCCCTGTATCTTCAATAACTCCATGCTCATAGCAGCAGAAACTGGAACAAATACATGATGGTTGTTTGGGGGAGGTGTTTTGTTTTATTCAAACCTATCCCCGCCGGGCGGTGGTGGCGCACGGCTGGGCGGTGGTGGCGCACGCCTTTAATCTCAGCACTTGGGAGGCAGAGGCAGGCGGATCTCTGTGAGTTCGAGGCCAGCCTGGTCTACAAAGTGAGTCCAGGACAGCCAAGGATACACAGAGAAACCCTGTCTCGAAAAAACAAAAACAAAAAAAAAAACCTATCCCCTGCCCCCATTTCCCCCCCTTGGGTTTTGTTGTTGTTGTTGTTGTTTTGTTTGTTTGTTTGTTTTTCTCCCAAGACAGGGTTTCTCTGTGTAACAGTCCTGGCTGTCCTGGACTCGATGTGTAGACCAGGCTGGCCTTGAACTCACCGAGATCTGCCTGCCTTTGCCTCCCGAGTTCTGGGATTAAAGGCGTGCGCCACCATGCCCTGCTCCCCCCACCCTTTTTCTATTTCTACTTCCCAACTTAGTGTTACCAGCAGAAAACATCAGGCACCTCTCACATCATACTTAAGTTTTCCGAGGTTTAAGAAATGTTGGGATACCCCTACGCCTCCCACCTCAATCTAAGTCCCCCTTTATAGACAGAAAGGTTTGTGGCAGGACCCAGCCGCAAAATACCTTGGCCTATTCTGAAGCCAAGGCTGTGCTTAGCTGCCAGAACCTCCCACACCTTCTCAGTGAATCATCACTCTCTGTTTAACCTCCTTCAAATGCAGACAACTGATCTTCTCAACGTCACACCTGCCCCCCTACCTCTCTACTGGCACACTGTCCGTGAGCCCAGCCCTCTACTCCACTGCCTTGCAGCAATTGCGAAAGGAACTTCTCCAGCTAACAAACACCTACCACCCCTGAAGGAGTCTCTCCTACTGCCCATACTTGCAGCCCAGGCCCTTTGTGAGCTGCTTAATGAGGTCCCTGAAGTCCAAGGAAACAGAGAAAGTCTTATGCTAGATGGGTGTGGAAGAAGGTGCCAGAGGTCGGGAAGGGTACAAATGGGGAAAACTCTACCTAACTATTAATGTCTTGTACACATTTACACTGGAACATTGTTTTCTTTCTCAGTCTGCTTCTTGCTGGGGACCATTTAATTTCTAAGAGCCTCTTTTGTTTTTCTTTAATATTCTCCAGTAAGTAATGTAGCCTACAATGATGTTAAAAGACCTTTTTCCCCCCTGTGGCACAGAAGTTACATAAAATAGAATGTTTACAGAGAAAAGACTTGAAGTAATTAGGATGAGAGAAAAAGACTGCCGTGGCCTTGCAGATCTGATTTTACTTATCTTTTATTGAGGTGAACAAGTCCATAGAAAACAAAAAGGCAAAGAACTGTATACCCTGTACCTGTTTCCTCAATTTAGAAAAGCAACTGTATGTGTGTGAGTGTGTGTGTGTGTGTGTGTGTGTGTGTGTGTGTGTGTGTCCCCGCTGGGTCTCCAGAAAGTCTAGGGTTCTACCTCAGAAATTTTGGGGTGAGAAGTTGGTATCAGGAAAGCTTTCCCTTGGGCTGGAGAGATGGCTCAGCCGTTAAAGGCTAGGCTCACAACCAGAAATGTAAGGAAAGCTTTCCCACTTGGCTTAGATGAAGTAGTGAAGAGAAAATGCAGAATTGGAGAAAAAGTCTTTGTCCTACCTCTTTGGATGAGCATTTGAGTACAGTTAATCTGTCAGCTAATGGGATTTCCTAACCTGGATCCCTTTTAAGTTTAGGCCCCCAACTGACTTGATCCTAGACCACAGCAGGGGGGTGGAGTATGGGGCTTCAGCATCCCAAAGAGCTAGGGAATTCTCAGAAGGAGAATTCAGAAAAGACTGGAATCCTTCCTGGGAGTAGAACTTTAAACAAGTAATCATGTTAACTAATAGATGCCTAGTAATAATGCTACCAGCCTGTTCATTTCAATAGCACACAGGGCCGGTCTCTACTTAGGTTAACTGACCCAGGACTAGGAAAGTGGAGGGGGATGTGCAGCTGTGGATAGGAACCCCTGTGACCTTAGGGCAGACTGCAAGTCTCTCACCTAGTTTTTGTTTGTTTGCTTGCTTGCTTGCTTTGGCTAGTAAAAGCCTCCGAGGTCTACCTTCAAGAATGCACTCTGGGACCCAGCTCAATAATTCGTCCCAACAACCAAAAGAGTGTTAAAACAAGAAGCACTTCTTCTATGACATCTAAGAGTCTGTCAACAATCCTGAGATTTTTTTTAACTATTTACCTGATTATGACTTGTTCTTTGATTGTTTGTTGTTTGTTTTGTCTTTTTCAATATGAAACTGGCTTCTCATTTTAACCCAGAAAAAAATTACTGGTGAAGAGCCAAGAGAACAGGAAACCCAAGTCAAAACACACTGACAGTGCTTGGAGATACTCAATGAATTAAATCAATCCTCCCCTTCCACCTTCCTGATTAGATACAGCCGCCTCCTCCGTACCTCTACTTCCCTCTATTCAAAGATAACTAACTGCTTCTCAACTTCAGTGTTTACTCCTCAGTCCTCAACTCTTGCAACTCAGTACAAGTGTCTATTCTAGAACGTAATGATGCTACAAACTTTTCCAACTACAAGAAGTATTAAATTTCACCTCTGCTAGGAAGTGTTCTTCTCCAGACAAACCCTTTGTTCAAACGGCCCTCCTTTCCACCACTCATTGCTATGTAAGCTGCTATTGGTTCACCAGCAAACGTTTCCCACCAGAATGGGTTTTTCCTTGATGGGCTACACACAGCCTTAAGGACGAAATAAGTAGAACCCAGTGGAAATCTACACACCTAACAAGGCACCTCGAGAGAGTACATAAGAATAATTAAATCTAATACCAAGTAAAGTAAATATTGCTGGGACTGAAAGAAGTCCTTGTGCCTCATATAATAGAAAGGGGATAGAAGAATCCACAAAATGGAAGGAGAGAGGAAGCTACTCTCCGTGTGTACCAGATCTCCTTTGACAGACAACCAACATAACTTCAATGTTTCCCGTGTGGTGGTACAGTGCAGTTCATTTATGTTATCATTTCATCACCACCACCCGCACTCAAAAAGGACATCTCCACTCTGCAAACTGTGCGCCTCTGTGACATTATGTACCTCGGCCAGAATCACGCAGCTGGTAACTAATATGATTGTTCAGCAGGAACTGGATGGCCCGACTCTTATGACCTCAGACTCAGGCACTCAATCTCTGTTACAGCTTTCAAAGTGTGCGCCGAGTCAGCAAGCACTAGACCGACACCTGAACCGGGACGCTCTGACACCTGGATGCCGCCCAGCTGCTTCGTGGGACCGCATGGGTACCACAGAAGGAAAAACGGATTGCAGTGTCCCCAAGGGCTCGCGCAAGTTCTTCAAAACCTGCCAGCCACCACGCAGGAAAAAGACATATTAGATTCTAAGTCTATCTGACCCTGGAGATGGCCAGAGGATGCGACTGGAAAGGGATAAGCGCGGCGAGGTTCGCGCTCGCACGGCCCACTTGACCGACCCGAGCCAAAGACATCATCGCCTCTAGGTGCAGAAAGAAGATCTGAGTGTGCGAGGCGGGGCGGGGCTGACTCGAAGGAGTGGAGTCGGGTCTTTTCCTTGAAGCTTCGGGCCGTAGACCCGGGGAGGGGGCGTCACCTGACACGAATCAACTTCTGACTCCTAGGGGGCATGCGGCAGTGGCCAGGCCTTGAGAGCGTACCTCTCGCTCAATGGCGAGCTCTGTAAACAAAAGCGGGCCCCACGCGGGTCCCCAGCGCAGTGGTCAGCCTCACCGTGCACAGGCATCAGAGAAGCTGGGCGGGAGAGAGGGCCAGAGCCGGATGGAATCTGAGGCAGTAAAGCACAGCCCCACCACCTGGACCAGTCATTGTCTGCCCACCGTAGATTCTGCTTTAAATGCCCCCTCCCTCGCCCACCGCAGGTCCTTCGCCTGTGCGCCCGCCCCCACGGCTCTCCCGCCGTGTACCCGACGCGGAGCGCAGCACGGACGGCCAAGGTGAACACCCGCCAGCGTTAGCGAAGGGACAGGCCAGTAAGTGCCCAAGTCAGGGACAGAGACACACAAATAGATAGACCCAGGCGCGCGCCCCCGCGCGCGCGGACACGGACACACACACACACGCCCTCCCTGAAGTTGATTAAAAATCAGCCGATAAATACATAGAGATGAGGCCGCTGCAGGTCAACGCTGACCTCCTGCTACCAGGAAAACAGAATGGCAACGACTAGACACTGTCGTTTCTTTCGGCGCCAGCACCAGGGCTCCGCTCTCTCGTCTGGCTCCTGGACGCTCCTTTGCGCGGTAGAGACGTGCCTTCCCTCCCCATATCACCTTCCCACCCCACCTCACAAGTGTGTGCACACGAAAACAATACAAGCAAAGCCCGATCTGGGGGAGCTAGGACCCACCGGGAGCCCCAGTGTGCGAGAGACGGGAGTCAGTCAGGACGTGCCCGTCACAGGCACCGCGGCTCCAGTCATTCTCACCGCCATCCCTCGTGGAGCCTCTCTGGCCAGTCGGCCCGCCCCCTTTAAGCCAGATGTACTCACCTGTGACGCTCTTCCAGGATCTCGGCGACCCGGCCCGGCACAATGCGGGGCCGCTGGGCCCCTGGGGCTGTGGGCGCCGAAGCGTTAGCGGCGCTGCAGAGCTGCGCGCCGGACGACAGCGGCGCTGCTCAGCCCTGCGGCCCGCTCGCCGTCTGCCAATGGGAACTGTCAGGGCTCCTAGGCCAGCGGCCTCGGGGGCGGGGTCGCGGAAGCCCGTGGGAAACCGCGCTCTGATTGGAGCTGCGGACAATCGCTCCGCCTCCGGACATCCAATGGGAGGCGGAGGACCCGGGAGCGGGGCGTTCAGAGTTGGGCTGGAGAGTGACAACAGGCGCACGCTGGATACCTGAGCGCCATCCTGGCTCCGGCTGTAGCCTGGAGCTGGAAGGATGCCGACGCTGCACACTCCTGGGTGCCTTGACACGACGCTCTGGAGGAGCAGCCTAGAGAAACCGCGGCAAGCATAACGAAGCGTGCCAGCACGGGCCAAGGCAAGGGAGCCCCTAACAAAGCAGCTCCGGGAGGGCCGGCTGGCCTCCGCCTCCTCTTCCAATAGGTCCGTGAAGCTGCCTGTCACCGTGCATAGGTGGAGGTGGCCAATGATGTGCACGAATGAGCTGGGGTTGGCGCGCGCGCGGCTCGGCAGCAGTGGGATTGGTCGTCGGTAAAGGATTTTCCTGCCACCTAAGGCAGAGAGGAAAGGGGACCCGAATGGGGGAGGAGAAGAGCAAAAAACCTTGTACCTGCGACACGTGGTCCAGTTTGGGAGGCATGTGGCTGGCTTTAGAGAGAAATAGGAATTTGCTTAGGTAAGATAAAATCCCAACGAATTCCTCCCGTGGGAATCGGAGGATGTTGGACACTAAAATCAGATTCTAGGTAGTTACAGTGACCTTAGCCAAGTATTGGACCTTGAGTACAGGACTCATTGAGATAATGTTCAGCAAGTGAACGTGATCTTCACGTTCATCTGGACATTGTACATGACTGATGAGGTTCACACATGCCTCGGGTTTCTGTAAAATCCTAGCAGTTGTTGTAGGTTCTCTCTCGAGGTGTTGTGAGCCATAAACAGACTTGCCTACATTAAAGCTACTAGCAGAACCACTTCCCTAGCCCAGGCCACAGCCTTCCCCTCATTCACAAGACCAGCTTGCCACAGGGAGTGGGAGGAGCAGATCCTAGGGTTATCTTGTGAACAGTGTACCAGCTTAAAAGTCATGTGTAGCTGCTTACTGAGGAGGCTGAAGTGGAAGGTTAGTGAGTTGAAGATTAGCCTGAAACTGTTTCAAAAAGAAAAAGAGGGCTGGAGAGATGGCTCAGCGGTTAAGAGCACTGGCTGCTCTTCCAGAGGTCATGAGTTCAATTCCCAGCAACCACATGGTGGCTCACAACCATCCATAATGAAATCTGGTGCCCTCTTCTGGCATGAAGATATACCTGCAAACAGAACACTGTATACATAATAAATAAATCTTTAAAAAAAAGAAAAAGAGATTGATGCCTTTTCCTTCTGTATCCTCATTCACCTCCCAAATCCATCGCGCCTACCACCCTCTTACCTGAACATCATCAAAAGCATCCACCTGAAATCCTTCGGCCCTTACCTTCTAAATACAGTCTCCCCTTTACAGAATGATTGTTCTGAACAGGAAGATCTCATTCTGTCAGTTCAGGATATCTTCTCTTTCCCCGGTATTGAAACACTCCTTCCAGCAGGGAAGCTCCTTAAGTAGAAAGGCAAACAACTCAAAATAGGAAGTCCCTGAAACTGACCAGATTTGCTAGGCCTCTCCCTGCCATAGTAAGCATTAAGAGCTGAGAGTCTCTCTCAGATGAGCCAACCTGAAGACTCTGAGATGAGACCAGACCAGCCTGGAAGAGGCAGACACCAGCCAAGCTGCCTGGAGAGAGATTTAGACCAACTGAGTCACTTGCAAAGGACACTCCAACTTGTTGAGCTTCCTGCATGCTGAACCTGGGGTGGGCATTGGTGACATGGCTGTCTTTGAATCATTTGTTCTTTTGTACTCCCAATAAAATTCGTTGGCTTACCAACCTGGACTTTGATGCGTCTGTACGTTGGTCTGTTGTAAGATCCCTGCCTGGAGTGACTAGGCATGTATTGCCTCTCCCCAGGAAAAATTTTGTTACACAACACCCAAAAATATACACCCTTCCTTCCCGTGACCAATTGCTATACATTCCTCAGAGCCCAGCTTGGCTGGCACTTACTGAACTTCTGGTGAGCAGAATGTGCTCTCATAGACACTAGGGACCCTGCTGTGCACAGTGAGAACTGGTGCCCACCCCTGGTTCTCCCTTATGGCACTGAAACTGTCACCAAAAAGTAAAATAAAGCCAGGCATGATGGCACATGCCTTTAATCCCAGCACTTGGGAGGCAGAGGCAGGCGGATCACTGAGTTTGAGGCCAGCCTGGTCTACAAAGCCACCCCAGGACAGCCTGAGCTGTTACACAGAGAAACCCTGTCTCAAACCACCCCCCTCCAAAAAAAGTAAAACCTGTTTCCCATGTGAGAAGAGTGCCCTGCAAACCAGAGTATCCCTTTACTGGGATACACATCCCAGGGCCTAGCACATGGCATATTTTGAGTGTTCAAAATACATTTAATTAAAAATCTGTCAAGGAGCCAAGCATGGTGGCACACGCCTTTAATCCCAGCACTCGGGAGACAGAAGCAGGTGGATCACTGTGAGTTCAAGGCCAGTCTGGTCTACAAAGAGTTCAGGACAGCCAGGGCTATTACACAGAGAAACCCTGTCTTGAAAAAAAAAAAAAACCTATCAAGGAGTTGAAATGAGTCTGAAGTGCTTCTAAAAATTTAAGTTATAAGAGAATGTTTAGGATAGCAGATCTCAACAGTACTTGTCTACCTGTAACTCTGGTTCCAGGCTCATAGGGGGACCCACCACTCCTGGCCTTATGAGGCACTGGCACTTACTCATTTGTACACACACATAGCTGTGATTTTTTTTTAAGAATAATAAAGGACTTCAAGGATGGCTCTGTTGTTAAGAGCACTGGCTGGTCTTCAAAAGGATTCAGGTTTGACACCTAGCATCTCAGTGGAAGCTCAAAATCCCCAGTAAGTTCAGTTCCAGGGGAGTCAGTGGTCCTTTTCTGGCCTGCACGGGCACTGCATGCACAGGCTGCGTGCAGACAAAAGGTTCATACCCATGGAATTGTGATGACTAAACTGTAGACTGCCTTTTCAGGAAGAGCCTCTCATACGTACCTCAAAGGACCCACTGCCTACCTCTCCAGTGGAGGGTACCATCTAAGCCAACATTGATGGATGGCATATGACAGCTACTCTTCCAAACAGCTCTGTCATCATTCCAGTTACATAGGTGGGGAAACTGAGGCAGGAAAGTATTTGAATATGATAGACCTTGAGACTGGCAGCCTGGCTCCAGTATTTGCAACTTTAAGCGCTGGTAAACTTACTCTTGAATGCCCTTGGGATCAGATTCTCTACTTACAGATGCACACATTCCATTCATATGTGCACACACAGAGCCCTTTCCAAGATGAGAGCTTACAACAGGGTCATCAGCTTCATGAAGGATCAATTCTTCGCTGAGAAGCCCAGAAAGATACTGGGTCAAATAAAGCTGGTTTTAGAAATTACTTTTGGGAAAAAAAAAAGAAAAAGAAAAATCTCTCAAATTTGGTGGACAAGTCACTTTGAGATCTGCTATCCTAATATTCTCCTTTAACTGTGTTCAAGAGATCTGTAAACAGAAAAGCCTCTAGTCTGTAAGCCCCACTTGCACAAGAACAGATAACTTCCTGGAACACTGGGAGCTGTTGTTCATGTAAGATAACAAGCCCTGAGTTTTTCTTTCTGTAAAGAAATATATATGTTTTTCAAGACATGGTTTCTCTGTACAGCCCTGGCCCTGGCTGGCTTGGACTCACTTTGTAGACCAAGCTGTCCTTGAACTCACAGAGATCCACACTTAGCATAGTCTTTCCAGTCTTGCTCCATTCATTGGTGATTTTCTGCTACTCAGAGCTTTTCTGAATCCTAAAGAAGCTGGAAGACTGGGCTGTTTTCAGGCTCTCCCCTTACACTCAGCCATAGCCCACCAAGCCTCATAGGCAAGTAGGTAGTTTTCTTTTCTTCTTCTTTTTTTTTTTGTTTTTTTTTTTGTTTTTTTTTGTTTTTCAAGACAAAGTTTCTCTGTCTGTAGTCTGGACTCACTCTGTAGACCAGGCTGGCCTTGAACTCACAGAGATCCACCTGCCTCGAGTGCTGGGATTAAAGGCATGCACCACCAAGCCCAGCATTACAAAATCATATTTTTTAATTAAAATAAATCTTTAAAAATAAAACAGCAGGGTGACAGTCTTTAAGCCAATGTTTGAAAAACTAATAAAGCAATGTATGTTCAACACATCTTCCATTAGCCGTGTGGGGTGGAGGAACAGGCACCGAAGCAAATACCGTTTGAGCTCTTGTCCTAAGTCTCTCCTTGAACCCTGCTTGTGTTAGCACAGGACTTAGCCTCTCAGAACTTGCTCACAGCTACACAACAGGGAACAGTGTTCCCAGAGGCTAACCGTGGGGCAGACAGAATTAAGTCCGTAGTTCCATTTTTGACCTCACCCACTTGAAAAGCTACTGTGGGCTTCTGTGCTGTTTCTTGTGTCTGACCTGAACAGTATGTGGCTGCTTCACGCTGTGGAGAGAGAACAGGGCATTTTCATTAAAACACAGACAAATGCCATCTGGCAGAACACTCAGCCATTTTGTCTCCTGAGGACACAGTTGACATCTAAAGAGAACATAGAATTGGCAGTAAAGGAAAAAACAATAGTCGTAAAAGGCAGAGTGAAGGGTCAGTCTACGAGTGGGGGCCAGTGAAGATAACATTTCTAGTGCATGGCCCCAGCGTCAAGTCCAAGTCAGCTTTTCCTTCCCTGTCACTTAATGCTGGAAGGCTGGCCAAGTGCCGCTGTGGCTAAGCCACAGTGGAGGCTCTTCTCACTCCCAAGAAGATGGGCTCCCTGCTAGGCTCCAGAGTCACAGCTCGGTTGGAGTACAAATAGAAGATCAGCCTAGGGCCCATAAAGACGTCAACAAGGACAGGGACTTCCGTCCTGTGACTTCTCATTTTATACTTCAATTGTGTAAAGCAGATGACCCGCCCTAATGTAAATGAACCTCATCCAACCCATTGAAGACCTGAATAGAATAAAAATGCTCAATGTTAAAGAAGTCACCTTCGTGATGGTTATTCACTGTCAGCCTAACAGAAACTGGAATCATGTCAGAAAAGGCAGAGACTCAGTGAGGGTTTAGATCAAGGTGGCCTGTGGGTATGTTTCTGGGAAAAAAAAAAATCTCTTGATTGCCGTAATTGACGTGGGAAGACCCAGCCTGAAAATGGATGGTACCAGCCGGGTGTGGTGGCACATGCCTTTAATCCCAGCACTCGAGAGGCAGAGTCAGGCAGATCTCTGTGAGTTCAAGGCTAGCCAGGTCTACAAAGTAGACCAGGACAGCCTTGTATATACACAGAAACCTTGTCTCAAAAAACCAAAAAAAAAAAAAAAAAAAAAAAAGAGGATGGCATCTTTTTCCTGGTTTGGGGGCTTGGACTGTGTTTGAGTAGAGAAAACTGGTGCATGCATGTGTGCACGCGAGCGCACACACAATTTTTAAATTTAAAAAAATCTATAAGAAAAAAAAATCTGAATGCTAAGCATTCTTGTCTGTTTTCATTCTCTCCCTGCTGCTGATCCTGGATGGAATATGGTCCCGGCATGTAATCCCAGCACTCAGGAGCTGGAAGGAGGAGAAGAATCAGGAATTCAAGGTCATCAATTCAAGGGCATCTTCCTCTACGCTACACAGTGAGCTTGAAGTCAGCCTCAGCCACCTAAGACCCTGTGCCAAAAACAAACAAGCAAAAACCCATATAAGTAAATAAATAAGCACTCAGCCAGGTGCAGTGTATACATTTAAACATTTGAGACAGAGGCAGAAGAACCAAGAGGCCATCCCAGACTGTGAGACCAAGCTTCCATAAGTAAATGTTCAAAGGCTAAGCATGTGTTCTTGGTTTGGCAGAAGCTAGTTTAACCAGTGTGTTCTTATCTGAGGACAGATACTGAAAGTGAGAAAAGTTCCAGAAAAGACATTAAAGCCCAGGAAAATTTCTGAGTCGGGGGCAACCTCCACCACAGAAAACAGAGGAGCCCGGACGTGCAGACTACCATATCGGAGGAAGAGTGGCCCGCTGTCAAGGTCACACTCAAAGAGCTGAGCAGTATCTCCTTGCAATTTGCCTTATTGCATTTATTTTTCGTGTTTTCACTGGAATGGCATTTTGTGGAGACACTCTCCCATTTGGCTGTGAACGAGATCCCAGCAACAGCAACACTTCTGCAGAATTGGCAGGGACCGTGCTGTGGAATAATTCAGAAACTCCAAGGCAAAGGGACAAACAAACAACCCCCACCCCCAAACCTCTACCTATCTTAAAACACATTCTTACAGAAAGGAGATGAAAATCAAAAACAATTGCTGAGAAGGCACCCAGAGTCCCCAGAAGAAATCCCATTTGATTTTCTTTTCTTCTGCTTCAGCTCACTCTGTCCTGATTATTAATTCATTGACAAGGAGGAACAGTGAGAGGCAGCTCCTTCCAGAGTGCAGTGACTTCAGACTATAACCTGGGGCAGACTGCACCCCACCAGATCTTGGTCCAAGTGGGTTTCCCTTCACTTGCAAAGCTTCTGCCTCCCCTAACCAGGTGAGAGCCAACTCCAGCCTGACCCATACATACTGGGTGGGATGCAGGTCTAGGAGCTGGAGATCCAGCTGTCTCAGGCCAGAATGGCTGTCATCTCTTCTGTAGATATGTCATACCACCCCACTCTAAGAGAAAGGAGTGGAAGGGCTGCAATGCCATAGCACCAGTTCAGCACAGTAAGCTGGGCTTTCAGAAAATGCTCTGCTCCTGCAGGGAAACTAGCATGATGAAGCCACAGAAATCAACCTGTTTCTTGGGATAGGATGATGGTCTACACGCAGTCATTGTCCCTATTTGCAAGTGCACACATGCCTAGTGTGCTCTGAGGCAGGCTCTAGACAGGCCATAATAGTCTATATAGTAATGATTAAATGCAAATCCATCCCCAAATCAAACCCTTAGATGAGTTCCTTACCACCTCTGTGCTTCATCCCCTCACCTGTAAAGCAAAGCTTGTAACAACATCCTTCTCATGAGATTTTCTACATGGATTGAATGGGTTGAGAAGTGAGTCCCTTAGGATGGAGCCCAACCCCTGTTAGAGATTCTGTGGTATCTTGAGTCTCAACAAAAAGCCAGAATTGCCTTTTCAAATCCTGTTAAGCATCCCTTGACACACCCCCAAGAGACCCAAAAGTCTCAAGGGCTCAATGTGCTCATCCTAGCCACTCTAGCACATTCCCCACACAAGTCTCAACCAGTCTCCCCACTGCAGTCTTTTCCCAGGCCCTTCCTGGCCTTCCTGGGTAGGCAGGACTAAGCAATGAGACACAGCATAGGTTTGACTCACAATGCTTTCTAAATGACCCTGGACCCGAACTGGTCTGGAACTTTCTGTAGTCTCCCTGTATCTGCCTCACCAGTGCTGAAATTACAGTCCACTCAGCTATGTAATTTCTAATTCAGTATTTCCTATCTTTGGTGTGACAGCTTTCCAAAATATGCTCTCCACTGTCCATCTGAATGATAAAGAAAAAGACATAGGGTAACTTTCCCAAGGCCGGAGAGCTTGTCCAAGATCAGACTAAATCTAAGACTAGATTGCTAACATTTGGGTTTTTCCCTTAGCCTTTGCTTCCCCAGAGAATCCATCCCCTCCTGTTGAGAGCTAGCAAACACTGGCGGTGGCCTTCAGTAGGTGAGTGGTCTTTCAGTTATGAGAGGCAGTCCCTTGAGAGGGTTAGTGAGACTATAGTCATTTTCCTTTTCTCTCCTTTGCTTCTTTGATATGAGGTAAGGCCTTGACATGAAGTCCAGCCAAGAAGTGTTGCCTTGCTCTGAAGCTACAGGCTCAAAAGCATCAGGGTCTAACCCATTGCAGACTAGAACCACCAGTAAGTCAAAAGAGATGTTAGAGTGATGAAAGACAGACCACCACATGTATGCTGACTACAGAATACACTGTTACTGAGGAAGCATTGAAAACTAACTACCAGGGCTGGAGAGATGGCTCAGTGGTTAAGAGAACTGGTTGCTCTTCCAAAGGACCCAGGTTCAAATCCCAGCAACCACATGACAGTTCACAGCTGTCCATAATTGCCAGGTGTGGTGGCACACGCTTTTAATCCCAGCACTCAGAAGGCAGAGGCAGGTGGATCTCTGTGAGTTCAAGGCTGGCCTACAATGTGAGTCCAGGACAGCCAGGGATACACAGAGAAACCTTGTCTTGAAAAAAAAAAGAGAGGAAGAAAAAAGAAAACTACCTACGTGCCTGTGAGGCCTAGTGGGCTGTGGCTAAGGGTAAGGGGAGAGCCTGAAGACAGCCCACTGGGTTCAAATCTAAGCACCCACATGGCAGCTCACAGCTGTCTGTAGTTGCTGGGCATGGTAGCACACACCTTTAATCCCAGCACTCAGGAGGCAGTGGCAGGCAGATTTCTGTGAGTGCGAGGATAGCCTGGTCTACAAAGCAAGTCCAGGACAGGCAAGGCTCTGTTACACAGCGAAACCCTGTCAAAAAAAAAAAAAAAAAAAAAGGAAGAAAAGAAAATATGAAGCCGGGCGGTGGTGGCGCACGCCTTTAATCCCAGCACTTGGGAGGCAGAGGCAGGCGGATCTTTGTGAGTTCGAGGCCAGCCTGGTCTACAAAGTGAGTCCAGGACAGCCAGAGATATTCAGAGAAACCCTGTCTCGAAAAACCAAAAAAAAGAAAATATGAGATAAGAAATGCTCTGGGTAGCAGAAAATCTCCAATGAAGAGAGAAAGACTGGAAGGACTGTGTTAAGTGTGGATCCACATGGCAAGGCCCTCTCGGCTCTGCAGGTTAGCAACGTCCATCATCACAGTGCTTTAAAATCCCTCATGTTTAGCACATGTGAGGCCCTGGAGGATCACACACACACACAATCCCAGCAGCTTCACCATCAAGTTTAGGGTTTGAGAGTCCTCTTTCTTTTCACTATGGAGGAAGGATCTAGGAGAGAGCCTAGGCATCGCTAGACACATACCCCTGCTGAGTAACATTCCCAGTTTGACTTTTTAAGTACTCTGTGATCTATTTTTTAAATAATTTTTATTTATTTATTTTATATATAAAGAGTGCTCCATCTGCATGTACACCTGCATGCCAGAAGAAGGCATCAGATGCCAGTATAGCCTGTTGTCAGCTCCCATGTGGTTGCTGGGAATTGAACTCGGGACCTCTGGAAGAGCAGCCAGTGCTCTTAACCACTGAGCCATCTCTCCAGCCCAAATTGATGCTTTCTGATTTTTATTTTTTGAGACAGGATCTCTAGATGTAGCCCTAACTGTCTGGAACTTGCTATGTGCTGGCCTAGATCCTCCTGCCTCTGTGTGAACTCTTTTTTCTCTCTCTTTTTATCTTAATATTTTGAGACAGGGATTTCACTATGTAGCCCTGGCTATCCTGGAACTCTTTTTTGTTTTGTTTTGTTTTGTTTTTTGAGACAGGGTTTCTCTGTGTATCCCTGGCTGTCCTGGACTCACTTTGCAGCCAGGCTGGCCTCAAACTCACAGAAATCCGCCTGCCTCTTCCTCTGCATCTCCCTCCCAAGTGCTGGGATTAAAGGCATGTGACACCAACCCTGGGCTTATCCTGGAACTTTTTATGTAGACCAGGTTGGCCTTGAACTCAAAGAGACTCTCCTACCTCTGCCTCCTAAATGATAGGCATATGCTATCACACCCATCTAAAGAATGGTTTCTCTACGGAGAGCTTTTTATGTGGGCAGAGGGGGGATGCTGGGATTGAACCTGGGATCTCACACTGGGCAAGCAAACTACCTCCACCCCCTCTGTGTGATCCCCCCCCCCCCGTGATTTGATAACAAAATATCATTGATTGGGAAACACAAACATGAAAAGCTAATCCCTAGTTCCAGAGGCCCAAGTCAAGGTGTCAGCAGATCTGCTCTCCTTGGCCTCGAGTCGGCCCACAGAAGACCCTGTCTTTGATATGGCCTCATGTGGCATAAACTTCCTCTCCTTTTGAGGACACAGGTCAGCACCCTCTGAGTGACCTCACTTTGACTGAGTGACCCCTCTAAAGGCCCTTTCTCCAAATACAGCCATGTTCTGAAATACTGTGGCCGCAGTTAGAGTATCAAAGTACTAACTGTGGAAGCCACAATCCTACTCAACAAATACCCAACACCCTACCCCATCTACCACTCCTGGGGCATGGCGGTGCAGGCCTTTAATCTCAGCACTCTGGAGGTAGAGGCAGGCAGATCTCACAGAGAAACCCTGTCTCCAAAAACAAACAGCTATTCCATTGTGTTTGTATCCATTTGCTCAGGAAAAAACTGCTTGTCAAGTTTTTGGTTATTAGTTGCTGTCACCAACAAAGGGTCTTTCTTATCTTAGAAGGTCTTTTCTATTTGAAGTGAAGAAATAAAGTATCTACTGGATTTCTAAATATGTCTTTTACAGCTGGTGAGAAGTCAGGCTAGGGGAACAGGCCAGTACCCCCAGGTTCAGGAGGCAGAGGTAGACGGATCCTGGAGTTCAAGGCCATTTATAAAGCGAATTGCAGGCTAGACCAGAATATATAATAAGACCCTGTCGGGGAGTGAGGAAGAACGGAGGCAGGGGAAAAAAGTGAGAAAAAATATCTCAGCCTGGTGTTGCAGGCCTATAATTCCAGCTACTTGAAAAGTTGGAAAAGTCTTGGAGACTTAGTGAGAACATGTCTCGAAAAAGAAAATAAAAAGAGCTGAGGGGGCCATGAGATGGCTCAGTACAGGCACTTCTGAAGACCCGAGTTCAGTCCTCAGAACTATATGGTTGGAAGGAGAGAACTCATTCTCAAAACTCACCCTCTGACTTCCACACACAGTCTATGGCACATATATTCGCACACATAAATAAGTAGAAAAAAATAAATGTGATAACAAAAATTTTAAAAGAGCGAGCTGAGGATGCAGCTCAGTTGTCAGCAAGGCCTTTAACTGCTCACCCGATGCAGCAACAGAGGGTATGTTAGAGAACACAAAACAAAGCCTCAAGCTTGGTGTTGATAAGTGTGTGCATTGTCATCCCTGAGGAAATGTGGCTGGTGCAGGAGCACTGCACCCAGGGCCTGGGGTGGACACCCCTGAGCTGAGAAGGCAGCCTCTTCTCCCTGTCTTCCACTTTAGCCCCCGTTCTTCCACACCCGGGACACAGCCTTCAGAGCCATGGTGCTCCTTGATGTTAGCACACAGGCTTGCTTTTTGATTTTTTTTTTTTCCTCACTGAAACAAGTGTTGCTTTTATCCTCTCAAAACACAATGGTCATAAGAAGTACATTCCAGACCTTGTTACAGCCAATGGATTTCTTCTGATGGAGCAAACCCCAATTTTCTACCATAAAATATGATAACGAAAAGGACAGCAAAGCATATCCACCCAGTCACTATTTCCTCTGCTGACTTACCACTCCTGTGTGATTTCCCTAGAGAGCTGGCAGAAACAGAAAACATTAGCAACTGGTTTTTCTTTATGTGTTATTTATCAATCCAAGATAATGCTTGACTGGACATGAAGTACTTGAACATTATTACAATTCATTTTTAATCATCAGCTCCAAATGAACAAGGACAAAATAATCCCTCCTATTAAAAAAAAAATGGCAAACCGCTGATGCTAACTCAGAAAAATAGATCCAAAGCAGGATGAGCAGGTGATTTTATTCTTTCCTTTATTACGCTGAGGATATAACACAAAGCCATGCCCATGCTAGCAGCTAAAGCCCCAGTCTGTGTGTTTATGGGTTTTTTTGGTTTTGTTTTTGTTGGGTTTTTTTTTTTTTTTTTTGGTTTGGTTTGGGTTTTCAAGACAGGGTTTCTCTGTGTAGACTTGGCTGTCCTGTAACTTTTTCTCTAGACCGGGCCAGCCTTGAACATATAGAGATCCACCTGCTTGTGCCTCCTGTGTGCTGGAATTAAAGGTATGTGCCACCATGCCCAGAATGTATATGTTTTTAATGGGTGTCTATAAAGTTTCTTTCCCTCATAAATTATTTATTTATTTATTTATTTACGGTCTCATGTGGTCTGGGCTGACTTGAGCTTACACCATGGCAGAAGATGACGCTGAATTTCTGACCCTGCTACCTCTACTTCCTGAGTACCAGGATTACATGTGTGTTCCACCATGCCTGCTTTTTTGACATGATAGGGATGAAACCCATCATGCATGCCAAGCAAGCATTCTGCCAACTAATCAGCACCCTCAACCTCTTCAAGAAAGTTTCTGTGAACATAAATTAATAACTATATTTATTAATAATTATTAACAGGTACCATCCAACCAACCTTAACCCTTGAGAAGGATCCCAATGCAGTCAGCCTCGGGGGCAGGTCCTTTGAGGACAACCCATCAGCAGCAGTCTGTCTGCGGGAACACCTCAACAAGGAGTCGCTCTGTGGTCAACTGGCTAGGGCGTTGCTATGGCCTCACCTGAGCTTGGCACTTGCTGTGCCTCCAGACCTACTTCTTGGCATCACAACCTCAGAGCGCCTCACACCTCACTCATTCGATCGGTGGTTGTAGGCCCATGGACAGATATAGCCTTAGGCTGCTCTGCTCATCACCCAGCTGCGGCTCTCCTCAGCATCTGGTTCTCATGAACTTTCTCTGAGCAGGTCCTATGTCCTGCCTCTTGTGCCTTTCCATGACCTTTTCTCAGCCTCTGCTTCCTATCTCCTCAGCTGGCCTTAGTTTATGTGCCGAGGCCTGACCATCCAATTCTTACCTCCTCAGGGCTGGTGAGGCCTAGGGGCTGTTGCATCTAGAGGTCCATCCCTGCTTGAAGTCCAGCCTTTTCCTCAGCACCAGCAGTTGGCCCAAGTCCATTTCACACCTCCATCTCTAGCTTTCTCTCTCTTGGGCTCTGCTACCACACTCTTAGGTAGGGAGATGCTGTTGAGGTGGTAACTCACATTTCCCTGGAGGATCTTGAGGGTCTGGGGCTTTGCAGCCATGCCCCTCAGCAGGGAACTGCTTGCCAGTGTCTCTCAGTCAGGCTTTTATAGCTCCAAAACAAGGCTTCACTTGGCTTCAGCCCAATCTGGGCTCTACTCACCTAGACCACAATCTTCAGCTAGTCTCTTTTAAAGTGAAGCAGTGTTGAGAAGCAATGCCAAGCCAAAAGTCCTTCCCAGTTTCCCAAGGCTTTCCTTCTTATACAGAGTGCCTTCCCATTGGTTGCCCAGGACCATGTGCACTGCCAGGTGTTTCCCACAAATCATATGCCTCCTTTTAAGAGACTGTCCTTCAGAGGCCCTACATATTCACTAAAGAAATCTAACTCCCTTGACCAGGCATAGTGGTGTATTCCTTTAACCCCAGCACCCGGGAGGCAGAGGCAGGTGGATCTCTAGGAGTTCAAGGCCAGCCTAGTCTACAAAGTGAGTCCAGGACAGTCAAGGATACACAGAGAAACCCTGTCTCAAAAAACCTAAAAAAAAAAACAAAAACAAAAACAAAACAAAAAAAGAAAAAGAAAAAGAAAAAAGAAATCTAACTCCTGTTACAAGTGATGAGGAGCCGGGCGGTGGTGGCGCACGCCTTTAATCCCAGCACTTGGGAGGCAGAGGCAGGCGGATCTTTGTGAGTTCGAGGCCAGCCTGGTCTACAAAGCGAGTCCAGGACAGCCAGAGATATTCAGAGAAACCCTGTCTCAAAAAACCAAAAAAAAAAAAAAAAAAACCAAAACAAGTGATGAGGAAATGTCCATCCAATATTGCTAGTACACTGGCCTTGCCCACTGAAGTACACTGACTTGGTATTTAGGAAGGAGATAGAGAAGAGGCAAATGTCAAGCTAAGGAGGCAGAAACTCAGGTGAAGATCAGCTTGCAAGACAGGAAAGATGAGGCAAGTATTCCATTTCTTTTAAATAATAAAATACCTGAGTATGGGTATTGAATACAGAAAAGAATGTTATTTGGTTCACAGTTTGGAGGCAAAAATTCCAAGCAAATGACTGACTCTCTCTGTTCAGTTTCTGGTGAGTGCTATGGCAACATTACATCAAAGACAGAGGAACAGCCATATGCAGAAGAGACCAAGTTCACGGGGGAATTTTGCTTTGTAAAAACCCACTATTGTAGGTGAGAACTCACCAGGGTTCAGTGTGAACATATTAGTTCTATCTGAGGGCAACAAACCCTCTACTGTACCCCACTTCTTCAAGCTTCCACCAATGCTCAGCATCACCATTCTGGGGACAAAACTTCTAGTGTATGAACCCTAGGGGAACACACACAAGCTCTATTCAAAATGTAGTGGAAAGGAGAACAGGCAAGGGAGGCAAGGCACTGGGTTGGCCACCATCCAGTCTGAACAAGGACCCCCAGTCACCCCCAGGGAAGTGCCAAAGCTGAAGGAACCTCAGTGACCTTTGGTGAAGGAGCCATGACTGAAGGGGTCCAAGTGAGCCTCTGAGCTTCTCACTTGCTCCTAGCCTTTGCTTACCTCACCTCTCCAATGAGGGGTTTCTACAAAAGATAAAGAGTGGCAGACCTCAGCTAAGTCACATCCTTAGGACTCTTGGTGGCTTGGCTTTCCGTGACTTACCATGTTAATACTTGTTGCCAGTACTGGAAGAACTGCGTGTATTCATTATGTTGCTGTGGCAAAGCATGTGACAGAAAACAATTTCAGGAAGAGGTTGCCTGGCTTTCCATTTCAGGGAAAGAGAGCTGAACTTTCCAAGGAGCAGCACCAGCTGAGGACAAAGTGTTCAAACACCTGAGCCTATGGGAGCATATCACAATCAATTCACAGCAGAGATCGTTCTCATAAGATTTCAGAGTTGTACTTTTTTTTTTTTTAAATCAGAGGATCTAGCTAATTCAACCCAAGTCCTTTGAAGGCTAGACATCAGACATAGCATAAGCCCATTAAACAGCATTCATCTGTATGAGCCTGGCTTCTAAATTAACCTTCCTTTGTCTTTGTTTTGTTTGTTTGTTGGTCTTTTCAAGACAGGGTTTCTCTGTGCAACAGCCCTGGCTGTCCTGGAACTCACTCTTTAGACCAGGCTGGCCTCTAACTCACAGAGATGCACCTGCCTCTGCCTCCCGAGTGCTGGTATTAAAGGTGTGCACCACCACAGCACAGCTAATTACATATATTTTATAGTAAACAGGAATTTGAAAAAAGAAAAGAAATCAAATCCACTAAATGTACCTCATCCTGCACAACCATTGTGTAATTGGCACTGATGGATATGAGTAACTCATTCATTTGTAAGGAAATCAACCTCAGTGACATCTGTGACATGTTACAGAGTCATTGCATGTTTGGTATGGATAGAAACAAAGCAACTGGGGGCTGGAGAGATGGCTCAGAGGTTAAGAGGACTAACTGCTCTTCCAGAGGTCCTGAGTTCAATTCCCAGCAACCACATGGTGGCTCCTAACCATCTATAATGGTATCTGGTGCCCTCTTCTGGCCTGCAGGGGTACATGCAGACAGAACACTGTATACATAATAAATAAATAAAACCTTAAAAAAAAAAAGAAACAAACCAACTGTAAGAAATGTCATTTTAAAGTAACTATTCTTTTTGCTAGAAAGCATTGTATCTGCAAACCCAGGCAATTCAAGCAAAGTCAAAATGGGAGTTAATGCATTCCCTGGTTATTTGTATTCAAAATATGACTTGTATTAATTACTTTTCTGCAAGAGTGTACTGCTCTTGCAGAAGACCCATGTTTGTTCCCAGCACTCACAGTCAGGCTCATAAGCACCTGTAACTGCAGAAGAGGGATTGGACACCCTTCTGTGAGCACTTGCACATGTGTGACATACATATATACACATGCACACACACAATCACATACATACACACAATCACGTATAGCACACACACATAAACACACAAGCATACACATGAATGAAAATATCTGTAAGGGAAAAGAAAAAGGGAAGCCAATGTTTTCAAGGTCTAATGACCACAGGTATTCTTTCATAAAACCCTGGCCAAAGATACTCAAGAACAAGCCACCTAGAAAGGGGCCCCAAAGTACCAGGTGATATCTATCGCCAGGCAAGGCTAGCAGCTTTCCACAGAAGACAGCATTGGATAATCTTGGTGGGCAGCAGGAAACAGCCACCTTGGTGGGAAGCAGGAAAGCCATGCAAACAGACAGACATGAGAACAGAAAACCATCCCAGACCTTGGGTCTCTTCCAGATTCTCCTGAGCCCCAGGTGCTCTGGCTCCATAAGACAACCTTGAACCCTTTCAGTCAAGACCTTTCAAGTGTCTGTCTGATTCTTTTAATAACAAACCTAGGCCAGCAAAGTCTCCCATAAAAGTTGTGCAAACAAAGGTTTGGATAGAGTCGACTCACTTTAGTTCAACAAAAGACCTGCCTTTCTCATAAAACCTCTTCAATGTTCCATCAACCCCCAAAGATTTCACAAAGTTCTTTCAGAGCCGACCTGAGTTCCACAGAGTGGGAGCCAGCCGGTTAAGTGTAGCTTCCACCCCTCATCAAAGAAGCTTCTTTTTGCAGGAGATGGAAGCTACTACAGAGATCCAAGACTGGTCCAAATGATCATGGGTTACCCACCCATCATTAACTGATAGATCTAGAGCACAGCCCCTACTTCTAAGATCATGGGAACATTACAGAAGAAGGGGCAGAAAGACTGTAAAAGGCAGTGGACCAGGAGATCGGCTGTGAGGCTGTGTCTACTGTGTATGTCAAGAAAGCTATACCTATGACATCTCAACAGTATGGTTACCTAAACAAGACCTGCATAGTGATCAATAGTGATCACACCACTTGACATGCCAACATGGATGGGAAAAATCTCAGAAGGCATCTCCCTAGATGAAGAGTTACAAGCAGTTAATGACTGCTTAGAGAGAGAGATTCAGTCTTGCCCAGGGCTGGGTCTTCTGCGAGGTCATCTAACCCCAAGAGATCAACTGCAAACACATAATCAGAACAGCAGCACTGAACGGACTCAGGTGTGTGTGTTGGGGGAGAAACAACAATACTTATATAGAAGAATATCTCATGAGCTCAAGAGGGGGACAAAGAGAGGTCTGGAAATTATATATATACAGAACTCATGAAATTCTGAAAAACAAACAAAACTAAGGACTTCTGGAGCATTCACTATGGGCTCAGCTTGAGGGTCCAGGTGCATTTGGGGAAGAGAAGGAAGGTGATTAGGGTGCACAAAGGCCAGCAGAACCATGATACATGTGTGGAAGGAGGACCAGGTTGGAGGAGGACAGAGGAGGTGCAATTGGTCACCAGGACTCGCTTTCCCCTCCTCTGTGCATGACACAGTCCCTCCATTCTACTGATGATAGCTCTAGAAGCTCTGTTGCTGGAGTCCTCACCACCACCAGTCATCACTGGATCGCACGGTCCGGCACATGAGCCACTCCAGGACACTCCGAGTGGTAAGGGGCCAGTGCATAAACTAGGCCATTCTGAACTTTCCCTCCAGTTTTGTTGTGTAACTCAAGAAATGAATGACATTTGCTCTTGTCTCCAAATGATGACACAATCTCTGCCTTCTTGTGGAAGGACCTGGCCAGGTAACAGATCCCAGAGGCAAGTGGGAATCATCAAGCCTAACTCTACCTGCAGCACTTTCTATCCATCCATATGCTGCCCAGTTACAGAGTCAGTACATCTATTTTTTTTTTTTTTAAGATTTATTTATTTTGTATACAGTATTCTGTCTGCAGGTATATCTGCAGGCCAGAAGAGGGCACCAGATTTCATTACGGATGGTTGTGAGCCACCATGTGGTTGCTGGGAATTGAACTCATGACCTCTGGAAGAGCAGCCAGTGCTCTTAACCGCTGAGCCATCTCTCCAGCCCCCAGTACATCTATTTTTATCCCATGCAGTGGTTTGAAATGCTTTTCTCTCAGTGCCAACAAGAGTCTTAAGAAAGACAGAAGGTGCTGGAGAGATGGCTTGGTGGTTAAGAGCACAGACTGCTCTTGCACAAGACCCACATTGGGTGGCTCACAAACACCTGTAACTACAGCTCCAGAGGATTCAATGCCTCTGACCTCTGCTGGCACTGCGTGTGCACACACACACTTTAAAAAAATCTAAAGAAGCCGGGTATGGTGGCACTCATCTTTAATTCCAGCACTCGGGAAGCAGAGGCAGGGGGATCTCTGTGACTTCAAGGCTAGTCTGGTCTACAAAGTAAGTCCAGGACAGTCAGCAATATACAGAGAAACTCTGTCTTGAAAAACCAAACCAAACAAACAAACTAAAGAGAAAAAAGAAAGATGTATTAGAAAAATGGAGCAGGGTTAGACAGGATGGGTGGTGGTTGAGGACTCCAAGGCCAGGTGGGGACATTTGCTCTTACAGACAAGTAAGTCCTTTCTGGGACTGTGTATGTTCACAGGTAGAAAACAAAGGGGTAAAAAGGGAGGGAAAGAGAAAATAGAGGGTGCAGCGAAGAAAAGCAATGTCAGAAAATGACAGTGGGAGAAGAGCAAGCAGGGATAAAGAGAAGACACTGAGAAAAAAAGGAAGGACAGCCAGGGACCCTCCCTTCTCTGGGCCTCCACCTATTGTTCTTCCATAGCACCTGTGAGCAGGGCCTGCCGCATATCACATGGCCCAGGACAGGGTCAAGCTTCATAGAAGGTTTCAAGGTGACAGGCAAGCAGAGGGGAATACGTCTGTGATCACAGCACTGTACAGGTCAGTGCAGGAAGATCGTGAGTTTGATACCACAGTGGGCTACATATGAGACCATATGAGTCCCAACAAAACAAAACAATAATAGTGACAACAAAAGTCCAAGATGGCAACAGTACGGTATTAAAAGAAGGGTGCCACTGTGGGACCCTGTGCAACTGCTCTGAGATCACAGGCTCATGAAGCCTGTCCTGTCCAGAGGGAAAGATAAACGACTCAGGACTTCCCATGCTCTGTGTCAGGTGCTCCAAACACAGAAGGTTATTGAATCTCAAGGAGGGAGACAGAGTTTATTGCCCATCCCATCCTTGGCTCACAGGCTAGCAATTCTGAGAAGTCCTGCTGAAAAGGCAGAACCTGTGTCACTCCGTTTAAATTAGCCTTTCTCAAATTAATTTGGTCACAGAAATATTTTGTAATCTAATTCTCCAAACTGAAGTCCTATGTGACCACTGTGGAAAACACTCCAAGTACAGGTTTTGAGGTTCTTGGAGCCGGAAGGGGCGGTGACCATCATTCATGGCCCTCTCTCCTCTGAGATCTCTCAGCAGTCTACTCTGCTTGGCCTCCACAATGACACTGGCCTCTTTGTGTCTGATTTGATGGGGGTGGAAGAGTGGGAGGGACAGGGATGGCTGTAGCTGCACAAACTGAGAGGTTCTAGAAGATGGGACATCAAGGACCCTGGGCACTCCTACACCCAGGCTCAGACAAGCTTTTGTTTAACCTAAATACACTCAAATTTCTTTCCTCTTCACCAATTTCTAACAGGTCCAGGAAGATTTTAGAGGGGGCTTTGGTATCAGGTGCTGGACAGGGATTCCTTAGTTACAATAAATAAATAGTGTTTGTAGAGCATGTGACTCTCAAGGAGTGTGTCTAAGATAGACAATGTATCCCAGAGGAGTCCCGTCAGAGCCAGCCTTAAAAAGCATTTAATCAGGGGCTGGAGAGATGGCTCAGCCATTAAGAGCACTGGCTGGTCTTGCAATGGACCTGAGTTCAAACCCCAGCACCATATGGCAGTTCACAGCTGTCTGTAATGGCCAGGTGTGGTGGCGCACGCCTTTAATCCCAGCACTTGGGAGGCAGAGGCAGGTGGATCTCTGTGAGTTCCAGGCCAGCCTGGTCTACAAAGTGAGTCCAGGACAGCCAAGGATACACAGAGAAACCCTGTTTCAAAAAAAAAAAAAAAAGCATTTAATCAGAACCCAGAAGTTCCCAGCATGTTTATCTAGCTTTTAGTCTTGTTAATAACAAGAAAGTGTAATGCAAAAAAAAAAAAAAAAATTCTGGAACAGTGGTTTTCTTCCTTTATAAACAGAGTAGAGAGCGAGGCACCCTCAACACCAAGGTTGACTCTGCTCTCTCTCCACTGGCCTCATTGTGTCAAACAAGTCAGTGTATTCTTTCTCTGTATCTTTGCTTTCTCATCTGAAAAGCTGTAAGGTTGACAGGAATGAAGATTCCTCTGGAAGTAAGAAAATGCCTAAGGGGCTGGAACGATGGTTTGGCAGTTAAGAGGACCTGAGTTTGGTTCCTGGCAGCCACCGTAATTCCAGCTCTGGCCTCCTCCGGCATCTGCACTGTGTATGAGAGGGCTCACACTCGCACATACATGCGCGCGCACGCACACACACTTTAAAATAAAAACAAATCTTGAAAGAAAGACAAAGAGAAAACATGGAAATGCCATCTGAAAACTCAACTCTGACAGTGCTGAAGTGCCTCTTACTCTGATCTGCCTTGGTGACACCCACCTGTAATCCCAGTACTTAAGAAGTGAAAGCAAAGGATTCAGGAGTTCAAGTCATCCTCAGCTATACAGCAGGTGGATGGCCAGCCTGGGCTGCATGAAACCCTGTCTTAAGAAGCCAAAAGCCAAATCAAATGAACAACAGTAAAACCCCAAGAACCAAATTTCCAGCAAGATGTAAACAAATGGTTTCAAAATCAGAGAAAGAACAAAGGCTGTGAAAATATGTGGCAGGAGTCCCCTTCGGTGGTGCCTGTGCACAGAGGTTCAGACCGTCAAAAGGCTGACAGCTTGAACACTTAGGGAACAGTCTAGGGTCCTAAAAGAACGGTGCCTAATGTGCCTCTCAGAGTCCGCTGCTGACGCCTGCTGGCGTAGAGGGGTATTACCATAGGGGTGCTATGCTTGCCCTAGGACATCCTTATTCACAGGGAACATGGGAAAACTGAGACTGGGGAGTAACTCTGGCCTGGTTTTCATGCCCATTGTATTCCTCGGGGCCAGAAGTTTGGACATCATTGGGATCTTGTGGAAATGTAAATTTAGCTTCTGTGTTCTAATGAGACCTTCTCTGCAACTCTCTCGTACTAATAATTGGAGCTTATGCTGGGTACAATGGCACATACCTGTCATCCCAGTACTTGGGAAGCAAAGGTAGGAGGACCACAAGTTCAAGGCCAGTCAAGGAACTATATGGATATATGTCCTCAAAAATAAAACCTTAAGAAAGAAAAGAAAAATCTCTATGGTGGCATAGGAGGATGAGGAGTTGGGTGTTCAAGGCCACCCTCAGCTACCTAGCAACCCTGAGGTCAGCCTGGGCTACATGACACCTCCATCTAAAAAAAGAGATATGTCTGGACTACAGAAAGTGGCTAGGTGTTGAAGAAGGACTCCAAGGAAGAAGGTACATTACACAAATGAGCTTAAGCCATCTCAAAGAACCAGGCACCTCTACTGTACCTGGACCAAGCCCTTTTGTACACACTTACATGGTCACAGAGTCAGGTTCCCCCTCCCCACACACCGCTGTTCTTTGTTAAAATCTTATTTCCATGGGCTGGAGAGATGGCTCAGCGGTTAAGAGCACTGGCTGCTCTTCCAGAGGTCATGAGTTCAATTCCCAGCAACCACATGGTGGCTCACAACCATCCATAATGAAATCTGGTGCCCTCTTCTGGCCTGCAGATATACCTGCAGACAGAACACTGTATACATAATAAATAAATCTTTAAAAAAAATCTTATTTCCTACCTTCTCTACTGAACACATTTTTCCTCTCACAGGAAAATTTTACAGATTCATGAGAAAATGATGAGAAAGCAGGTTTCCCCATCAGAGAATTTGCCTTAGTAATTCCTTTCTGAAGTGGGATCTGAGTATTCCTTTGTTCAAACAGCAATGAACTTTGGGTTATTTAAGAATAACATTACACTGGTGAAATTTATTAGTTGGATATGGTGGTACATTACAGAATAAAAATATAAGCTGATGGAAGGGATAGGGGGTAGAGGGTGGGAAGGCAGGACTGAGAGGGGTGGAAAGAGGGCACTGTGATGGAGATGTAACCTGAACTAATAAATAAACATTAAAAATAAATAAATAAAACATAAGATGCACGAAAAGGTCTCAAACGGAATACAAGGCCAGGTTCATTAGGTATCCAGGAAGCTGGTGTTTCCAGGACAACACCTTTAGAACAATCATTTTTAGCCCTTCTTGGGTGGCCAATCAATATCTAAGCATCTATTTGACTCAGCATGAATAGACTTAGCTCTGCATAAAGAAGGGCAGGATTTTGATTTCATGTCGCATGGGAAGGCTGAGCCAGGCCCGGGTGTGGGCATGGTGCCATGAGCTTGCGTTCTGATTGGTCAAGGAGGATTGCCCAGGTCACTGCAGCTGATTCAGATTTCATCTGTTCTCCCTGGAGACTACAACTCAAAATGCAGAAAAAGAAAAAAGGCAAGGGTATCAAAGACCAAATATTGGTAAGAAATAATGTAAGGGAGGAAGGACTGCTCTGGCTCACGGCTTGAGAGTAAGCGCTATCATGGCAGGAAAGACATGCGGCGGTGAGGCCCATGGGATAGGAGCATGAGCCTGCTCTGCTCACAGCCAATGATCAAGAGGTACAGAGAAAGAGAACCCAGAAGCCATGACCATATGACCCCATGGCCTTATCTCTGCCAACTAAGCCCCATGTCCAAAAATAGGGTTCTGTAACCTCCCAGCACAGTATCATCAGCTGAGGACCAAGTGTGCGAGCACAGGAGCCCATTGGAGACACTTCACATCCAAAACATGGAGCAGCCAAAACCAAGCTGTACATCCCTGCTCTGTGAGGGGACATGTATCACAGTACTGACAGATGAGGATGCCAATTCTGAAACTGTGCCTTTACTATCCCAAGAGGTAAATGTCTATGTAGGCACTAGTCAGAGAGACCTTGGCCATCTTTGGTTCTTTGTACCACAGCATCAGATTGAAACAGCAATCAAATAGTTGCAAAGACCTCTACCCTCCTGAGGCCTCTGGCATCCCCTCCTCATCTGATATTCTAATGCACGCGCTGGCAACCTTATACAATTGATGAGGGCGTTATGCTTTTCTTTCTAAAATAAAAGATACGAGGAGAGAGGGTGCAGCAATGGGAAACACAGTCACCAGAGCTACAGAAGAGTCTTAGGAGAACAACTCAGAGGAACAAATAGCCACTGTCTCATAGCAACACTGAGCTGAACAACGCTCAGAGTTTCAGGATGTACTTTGCTTAGAAATCCGTGCGTACATAGAGACCATGATGAACTTAGCCACTTCCTGTTAATTATGGCTGATAAGGTCAGTCCACAGCCAGGAGGAATGAGCTTCAACTAGGTGACCTGTCTGCTTCCCAGAATCCTGCGAGGACTGGCAGGCATCCTTGGAAAGCCAAAGTGAATGACCCTGGGGTTCAGGATTATGTGAGGCTCTATCAGAAGCCTCTTGGGGCCATTATCTTATGTTCTGTGTACTGATCACACCTACAAATAACAGCTCATGCTCCTAACAGCATGGAAGAAGCAAGGATGGTTCTTCCCCAGCCTCGCACAGGCTTGCCAGCAGGCAGCTTATACACTCACCAGGCCCGCTGGAAAACTTCTCTCTCTGCCCCAAACTCTTCTATAAAATAAAAACATTCTGTACCGCTGCTTGGGGAATCTGATACACAAACAGCCCAAGTACTTAGTAAATATTCTTATCTTGGACTCCTGTCTCAGCTCTAAGACTGGATTTTGTCTTCTAAGCTATAACTTGTCTTTGTATGCTTTTATTAGTATTTTCTTTTTAAAAAACAGGTATCTGTAGATTTTGTGTTTCTTTCCCCAAAATCCTGTCCCGTGAGTCACAGCCCCAAACACGAATCACCTAGCAGAGACTCTCCTTGAAGGACTGCCTACATTAGGTTGGCCTATGAGCATGTCTGTGAGGGGCGGTTTCAAGGGCCTTAATTGTTGTGGGCAGCGCCACTCCCTGGATTTGGGGCCCCGGGACTGGACAGCTGAGCGCATGCATTCATCCTCCCTGCAGTTGACTATAGGCAGAACTAACTGCTTCAAGCTCCCGCTGTTCTGATTTCCTTCTAATGATGTACTATGACCTGGAATTTTGTGCTGAAATAAATCCTTTCTCTCTAAAAAAAAAAAAAACCAGCTATCTATTTTCAGCTGATGGGACTTGATTCTCTCCCATCACCGTGTTGTTCCTGGAAGGTGAACTCACATCATCCTTGGTCTCAAGTGTCGTCCTGATGCCCCAACAACATACATATTTTTTAAATAAGAAGCTAATGTTTTCTCCCAAACTCTGCAGCCACACTGTTTCTAGGGAGGTGGTTGGTACATATGCTATCATCTGGCTGAGACAGTCACTGTAAGGCAAAGGACCTGGAGCACCTCATCTTGGTTATGCCACCCAGTTCCAGAAGGACTAAGGCAGGAAGTTAACCTGCTTTTCTAGCTATCTTTTGTATTCATTACATATCTTGTTCCTGCAATAAAGTACCTGATAAAAGCAACTTAAGGAAAGAAGCATTTACTTTGGTCCAGTGTGAGGGTACAGGATCATGGCAGGGAGAGCCTGAGGTAGTTTCTGAGGTTATACTGTTTCCACAACCAGTGAGCAGAGCAAAATGAAAGCTACTGCTCAGCTCACTTTTTCCTTTATGTCAAGTTGAGCACCACAGTCCTTGAATGGTACTGCCAATAACTAGGGTGGGTTCGAATATAGAAACTTCTTCACAGACCTGCTGGGGTGTTTCCACGGTGGTCCTAAATCCGTCACATTGACCATCGAATTACCCACCACAACTCCGTGGACTCTGTGGTTCAACAGTGTCCGCAGAGACACTTCTGCTGGCTGACTGTATCCGGGCCCCTCAGAAACTCGAATTTGAAGCTCTGCTTTCGACCCCCAGCCTCTGACCATGGACTCTGAGAAACAGGTTCAGAAAATGGATGCTTGAGTTGGAGCCAGAAGAGTAAGAAGGATGGATGGTGTGCCACACACACACCCGGAACCCTTCCTGGGCCGCCTTTCGTCCTCAGGTGTCTAGCAGAGGCGCCTGAGCCCCAGCGGAAGGGCCATCCACCTCCATCTGTTGCCACCACTGAATGCTGGGATACTCAGAGGGAATCACTGCTTTCCCGGGTGGATGACATGTCGAGACATGAAAATAATGGGCAAAAGCTAATGTCGGAAACTGTACCAGGATAAATGTAACATCTGGTCCACAGCTTCAGAATAGCAAGGGCACACAAACAGCCGATCTAGTGAAAAGGACCCAGAAAGTTCAGTTTACCACAGCCTCAACCTGCACCTCCAGGAGGGATGTATCTGCTTCCCCCAAGGGTCCAAAGCTGCTGCTTTGTAGGCTTTGATGGTTGGCCAAAGCAAGAAAAAAAAAAAAGAATCTGCACTGGGCTCTGATAAGTAGGACTGAAAGGAAGCAAAGGCAAACGAGGCCAAGACTGCTAAGCAGACTCAAATGAGTGGTCCTGATGAGTAGGGTATGCACAGGGTGGTATAAAAAACAGCCAAACATGCAGGGCTGAAAAGACGACTAGAGAGACAAAGCAGAATGACTCCTCAAATCAGGCAGTAAGGTGAGGAAATTAAGGGCTGTATAAGAATATTAAAGAGGGGGCTGGGAGAGATGGCTCAGCAGTTAAGAGCACTGGGTGGTCTTCCAAAGGGCCCGGGTTCAAATCCCAGCACCCACATGGAAGTTCACAGCTGCCTGTAACTGCCGGGCGTGGTGGCGCACCCCTTTAATCCCAGGCAGAGGCAGGTGGATCTCTGTGAGTTCAAGGCTAGCCTAGTCTACAAAGTGAGTCCAGGACAGCCAGGGCTACACAAAGAAACCCTGTCTCAAAAACCAAAAAAAAAGGAATATTAAAGAGGAGCTGGGGATGTATCTAAGTTGGTAGAGTGTTCATCTGGCACGTACAGGCCCTGCATTCCACTGCCAATACCACATAAGCCAGTCAGGCATGGTGGTGCATACCTGTAATCACAGCACTCGGGAGGTGTGGGCAGGAGGACCAGAAGTTCACCATTGACTGCACAGCAAGGCCAGACTAGGCTATATGAGATATCATTTCAGGGGATGATATATATGTGTGTGTGTATTTATGTATATATGATAAGTAAAAATATAGATGATAGATACACAGAGTAGATGATAGATATCTAGATAGATAGGTAGATGGATGGATGGATGGATGGATGGATGGATGGATGGGATGGCTGCATCACATGTTAAAAGCTAGAAGAAAGCCAATTAAGCAGAAAAGGGTGATCTACACAGATTTTCTGGCAGTCATGAGTCAGATGGTGCTTTGGGTTGTGTTGTAGGACTGGAGCAACTTACTCAGGAGACAGGGACATAAACCACTGGAGCAGGGGACAAGCTCAAGGTCCCCTGTTGTGTTGAGAATAAAGAGGGTGCAGTGAATTTCCCCGGAAGTCCAAGAAGAGTCACCAGAAAAGCGTGGAGCCCAGAGGCTATCTTAGCACACTATTGCCCTTGAGCAGTTACCTATTCCCATGGTATAAGCATCCCCTTCAGCATAAATGGCTTTAAAAACCCAAATGCTACTTATTAAATATACCCTATGCACAAAATCATCCTCACTTCTATACAAGGGTTTTTTAATTAATTATTTATTTATTATGTATACAATATTTGCCTCATATATGCCCGGGCAGATCTCAATGTAGATGGCTGTGAGCCACCATGTGGTTGCTGGGAATTGAACTCAGGACCTTGGGAAGAACAGCCAGTGCTCTTAACCTCTGAGCCACCTCTCCAGCCCCCATCCTCACTTCTAAATGTAGGGCTTAAACACAACCGTGGAATCAGAACCCAGATTGAGAAACACATTTCTAAGACTTGTACAGTTGGATTATAAAAAGACAAAAAGAACAGGAGGAAGAGAGGAAGAGGAGGAAGAGGAAAAACAGAGAAAAAGAGGGAAAAATTATATACACAACATCTATAACCAAGTTTGACACTTTATGTTGGCCACATTTATAATAACCTGTGGCCTCCCGTAGCTACAGATCAGACACACTGTGGGAACGCCACCACTTACTAAGTGTCAGATGTCCCCCATGGTGTCTGTGAGGGCATTTGTGTAAGGGCTTCTGAGTGACAGCATTGTCCAGAGTGTAGGCCTGGTTAGCTACTACTCATGTGTGGGTGTTAAACTAGCAAGCTGCATATTTAAACAGCTGTGCACTTTGTAAGTTCCTGCTCAACAAAAGCAAAGTCAAATCCTGGAGAGAACAGAAAGACCAGGTAAAGGAACCCTGAGGTTCAGAATGGAAAGTTCAGAGGTGGTAGTCATTTGTGCTAGTGGCCCAAGGAGCAGCCATCCCCACTAAACAAGAGGACAAGACAGGAATACAAGAGCACTGCTAATGAAGTTAGTTCAGTCATTCATATGGAAGGCAGTGTTCTCTGGGATTTTAGAGTTTACTTGGGGGTTAGTAAGGATTAGTGATGGGAAGCCTACACTTTCGTTTTGTTTTTTGAGTCCAGGGTCTTATTGGTAGCCCAGGCTAGCCTCCAGTTCTGAGTGATCCTCTGCTGCCACCTCCCGCTGGCATTGCAGGTGTGCATCACCATGCCTGGTTTATGTGGTGCTTGGCATCACACCTAGGACTTCATGTGTGCTAGGCGAGTACTATCAACTGAGCCACATCCCTGGCCCAAGGGTACCAGTTTGGATACAGGTTGAGATATAATAAAGAAACTCCACTAAACAGGAACCTAATATGAAAAAAAGATTTGTTTCTGTCTTCAGGAAACCATCCCAGAGGTGGCCTGGAAGTTCAATAGGGTCATCATTAGAGACCTGACTGGCATGTAGCCTTACCATTTCCCACACGTGGATGCATGTCTGATTGAGGAATTTGCCTGTGAGCTTGTTAAGACCTCAGAAAAAGTTGGGTGTGGTGCATACCTTTTATCCCAGCACTCAAAAGGCAGAGGCAGGTGGATCTCTGTGAGTTCAAGACCAGCCTGGTCTACAAAGTGAGTCCAGGACAGCTAGGGCTGTTACACAGAGAGATCCTGTCTCAAAAAAAAATATAAAATATAATAAAGACCTCAGAAAAGGTGGGTGGGGAGATTGCTCAAGGGTTAAAAGCAAGTGCTGTTCTCAAGAAGGAGCAAGGTTCTGTTGCCAGAACCCCTGTCATGTGCCTGTAACTCTGGGGCTCCAGGGGACCCATCCTCATGATCCCCTACTCAGGTATACATATCCACAAATACATATAATTAAAAATAAAAGACTATGAAAAACAAAATTACCTAAGCACGTGTTCGCTGAAGGTAAGGACACACTGGACAAGCATTGGAGTATGGTACAGTGAGTGGCCCAGAAGGTGCTCCAAGACCCCGGTTGATGAGTGGCACTGGACAGTGCTGACTCCGTACACACTGTTTGCTCCTAGACAAGCCTGTGATAGGCATTGCCTTTTTCACTCAGAAGAAGGATTTTACAGCTTCTCTTTGGCATATCCAAAATCTCAGTAGTGCAATAAAATACAAATACATGATGTACATGCAGGAAAGCTTGTGGCATTGCTAACCGTACCCTCTGGAGCTTGAGAAAGCTAATCTTCAATGTCATATTGGCAGGGCTTGACATCATCTTGAAGTTAAAACCCTGGGCATGACTGTGAGGGTGTTCCCAGAAAGGTTTAACTGAAGGAGGAAGATTCACTCTGAATGTGGGTCACACCGTCCATGGGTTGGGGGGGGCGCAGACTGAATAAAAAGGAGAAAATCAGCAGAGTGCTGACAGCCATCTTTCTACCTCCTGACTGTGGACACACTATATCCTACTCTTGGTGTCCTGAGTTCCTCACCAAGATGGATAGGCTCAAACTGTGAGCCAAAATAAACTTTCTTTCCTTAATTAGCTATTTTGTCACAAAAACAAGTAACTGATGCAGGGTTATTACTGAATAAAATAAAGATTCCTTGAACTCAACACTGCAGTCAATATACTAATCAAAATGGCCACACAGAGATCACACACCGCCCACAGGGGTGTTTCCAACTCCAGGGTGGACAGGGCAGAGTGGTGCAAGACTTCTTAACACTGCTCAACACACTGTGCAATCAAGAGTTTGTTATGAGTTATTCATGTGTGGAATTTTCCATTTAATGTTTTCAGAATGTGGTTGATGATAGACATGAAGCCATAGAAAACAAAACAAAAATAAAGAAGGCCAAGTTCTTCACATTATACAACAGTACTTGAGCTGTGTGAACTCTCACACTATGTTATCTAGAGGATTCCCATTTCTTTTTTTTTTTTTTTGGTTTTTCGAGACAGGGTTTCTCTGAATATCTCTGGCTGTCCTGGACTCGCTTTGTAGACCAGGCTGGCCTCGAACTCACAAAGATCCGCCTGCCTCTGCCTCCCAAGTGCTGGGATTAAAGGCGTGCGCCACCACCGCCCGGCTTGAGGATTCCCATTTCTATGTGATAAGATGCAGAAGGTGGCTGCAAGAATCACACAGTGACCTCTGTCCAGAACTACAATTCAAGTCACTTCCCATGCTAATATACTGTGAGTGATGTTTCTGAGAGTGACTGGGTGGGTAAAGTAGGTGTGAAATACATTTATCCACATGTAACTAATTGCCTCCTGAACAACCTAACACCAAGCCCTAGTTTGACTCTGTTCTAAGGATTTCACCTCCCTAGTGAAGGTTCTGTATCCAAGCAAAATGTCCTTGTGACCCACTGATGTTCTACACTACAGATACCTAGATTCTTCTTCTGCTTTTCAACTCAGCATTGTGGAACTGAGTACAAAGTTAGCTTCAGGAATGTTACTGTTGCCATGGGCAACATGAATTCAAAAGCAGGATGGAACAAAACAGCCTGCCGTTATCCGCCCTCAAGTGGGAAGCTAAATGAAGTGCTAGAACACCTTAGAAAACAGGAGACTCCTGGCAAGCGATGGGGCGGTACGACTCCGTCATGTGGAGCCACTCTCAATTTGCTAGCAGGTGCTAAAAATATTCTCTCTGTATATTTTTTTTTCTCTCTGTATATTTTTGATGCTTGCAAGTCCTGGCAAATACTCAGAAAAAGAACGAATGTTTAAAACTTTATCCTGCACTATTCAGGACACTAACTATGGCCGTGTAGAGCCACAAATACTTCAAGCATTACAATGTTGAAATTAAAACATGGATCTGGGGATATAGCTCAGTGTCCCTGAGTTCATTCCCTAGTGCCACATATGAACAAAATGTTCATTTAAAAGCCAGAGGCGAGCCGGGCGGTGGTGGCGCACGCCTTTAATCCCAGCATTTGGGAGGCAGAGGCAGGTGGATCTTTGCGAGTTCGAGGCCAGCCTGGTCTACAAAGTGAGTCCAGGACAGCCAGAGCTACACAGAGAAACCCTGTCTCAAAAAAACAAAAAAACCAAAACAACAACAACAAAGCCAGAGGCAGAGGCTGCAGATGGCTCAGCAGTTAAAAGTACTTGCTCCTCTTGCAAGGGACTGAAGTTTGATTCCCAGCACTTACATCAGGTGTCCTGAACTCACTATGTAGACAAGGCTGGTCTTGAACTCACAGAGACTGGACTGCCTCTGCCTCCAGAATGCTGTAATTAAAGGTATGTGCCACTGTGCACCACTACCTCTGAGAACTTCTTACACATCAAGAGCCTACTGAGGAGGCTTTGAGCCTTGGGAGATTCAAACAAGCAGTGAAGACTCCTCGACACAAGAAGTTACAGAGACCTCAAGTGGCGTTGCTGGGAGGGGGCATCAATGCTGGTCTGAGTTGAGTAAAAAGGAAGATGTTAGATACATATCTTACATAAGAGAACCTTAGTTTCTAAGGAAGAAAGCATGTGAGCTGGGTGGACCACAAACAATCAACAAGATGGTTTTAAGCAGGAGTGAACAGAAAAGAACTTCCCTATTGACTTAGTGGGTCTACCACACCCAAGTGTCTTAAGTTGTAGACACAAACCACAGTTTGTCCACAGTGACAAAGCTGTTGACTCATGATAGTCAGGAAACTATATACCAGCTTTTGATCATATCCACTCCACTCTCCCTCTTCTCACTCATTCAACACGCCCTCTCTTAATTTCATATCCTTTCCACTCTTATTTATTTATTTTCTTTTGAGACAGGGTTTCTCTGTGTAGCCCTGGCTGTCCTGGACTCACTCTGTAGACCAGGCTGGCCTGGAACTCACAGAGATCCACCTGCCTCTGCTTCCTGAGTGCTGGGATTAAAGGCATCTGCCACCATGCCCGGTCTCTTATTTATTTTTATGCACACAGGTGTTTTGCCTCCATCTATGTCTGTGTACCACATGTATGCAGTGCCTTTGAAATCCAGAAGGAGTGAAATTCCCTGGAACTGGAATCACAGACAGTATTCAGTCACCATGTGTGTGTGCTGGAAATTGAACCCAGGGCCACTAGAAGAGTGGCTAGTGCTCTTACCTAACAAACCACATCTCTAATCCCTACCCCTATCCCATCCCCTTTTTTTGAAACCAGGTCTCACTATGTAGCCCTAGCTGGCTTCAAACTTAATATATCAGGCAAGTCTTAAATTCACAAAGACCTGCCTCCTCTGTCTTCTCAGTGCTGAAACTGAAAGTTTGTACCACCACAACCAAATGTATCACTGAGTCCAGCTTGTGCTGCCCAGATGTACATGAGTGTAGAATCATCAGCTGGGGCATGGGCAATCCAGAGCAACCATATCCCAGAAGAAAGTTAAGGCTCCATCAACTGCCAATAGCTCCTCAGTTGGGAGTGGGGCTGTGTGCACCCCTCACCATGCATGCTGTAAAAGTGAATGGCTTGATCTTGTGCAGGCAAGCACAGCTGCTATTCGACCATGAGTACAACAGATTTCACAACTCCCCATCCCCCAACTCTTACATTCTTTCCATCCATCTCCTCTTCCACATGTTTGTGAAGCCTTGAGGGGAAGAACTGATATAATGTCCCACTTAGGACTAAGCACTTAATAGTCACTTATTCTCAGTTCTTTGACCAGTGATGAGTCTCTTCATTAACTGCTGCCCACCTTAAGAAGAAATTTCTCGGGGGGCTGGAGAGATGGCTCAGCGGTTAGGTTCAATTCCCAGCACCCACATGGCAGCTCACAACTGTCTGTAACTCCAGTTCCAGGGTATCTGACACCCTCACATAGATATATACACAGGCAAAACGTCGATGCACATAAAATAAATAAATCTTTTAAAAGGGGGGGGGGGGCTGGAGAGATTGCTCAGTGGTTAAGAACACTGACTGCTCTTTCAAAGGACCCGGGTTCAAATCCCAGCACCCACATGGTCTACAGAGTGAGTTTCAGGACAGTCAAGGGTACACAGAGAAACCCTGTCTCAAACACCCACACACACACAAAGAGGAGGAGGGGGAGGAGGAGGAGGAGGAAGAGGAAGAATTTTCTGACCAAGGTTGAGAGCAGCACTAATTTATGAGTATAATCAATCATAAATATTAGAGGGCAGTTTGAGGGCTGGAGAGATGGCTCAGCCGTTAAAGGCTAGGCTCACAACCAAAAATATAAGAAGGCAGTTTGACAGCTGGGCGTGGTGGTGCACGCCTTTAATCCCAGCACTTGGGAGGCAGTGGCAGGCAGAGCTCTGTGAGTTCAAGACCAGCCTGGTCTACAAATCAAGTCCAGGACAGCCAGGACTACGCAGAGAAACCGTGTTTTGAAAAACAAATAAAACAACAACAACAACAACAAAAAGAAGGCAGTTTTGCAACATGGGCATTTGGCAAAACAATAGTAGTTGGTTCCCCACAAGGACCTATGACCTTCCAGATTTTGATCAGGCTATAGTATAAGGCATGAATTCCCTCCAATCTAAGCAGAAAACAGTAGTTACCTCCATAACATCCATGGCACTATTGCATCAGTGGGAACATTTCACCGGGGTCACTAATGTGACACGTGCAGCCCATGTGTAAGACCGTTAATGTCTTTCTCCCCCAGCAGCCAGCACACCCTAATGCCTTTTGGCACTATGAAAACTAGCCAGCTTGGAGGAAGCATCATAGTTAGTTCCAGATTGATTTCTTTATGTCCTACAACCGAAGTGTATGGCATCTTCAGCAACAGGGTCATATCATCTAGTTATGGTAGGCAACCAAGAGGACTAGCAGTGGCCTCCACCTTATTTTTTGACTTAAGATCTCTCTCTTTTTTTTTTAATGTTTATTTATTGCTTCAGGTTACATCTCCATCACAGTGGCTTCTTTCCACCCCTCCCAGACCCGCCCTCCCACCCTCTGCCCCCATCCTTTCCATCCCACTCCTCTGGAATGCAGTGTCCTTACATATCAGTCCCCCACCCCAGTTCAGCAGTCATATGAGGGCCAAGAGCCTCCTCCTACACTGGGGGGACTTAAGATCTCTTACTAAATCTAGAGCTCATTGTTTTGTCTATATGAGCAGTCCAGAAAGCCCGAGAGATCTCCTGCCCTACATTAGTCTACTTCCTACACTCTGGTTACAGACACACACCACCACGCCCAGCTTTTACATGGGTGCAAGATCTAAACTCAAGACCCCATGCTTGCAGGAAAGTCATGTCCCAGCCCCAAACCAATGGGTTCTTTATTTTATTGTCGTAATAGGCATCATTATTCTCTGTCCTAATTCACCCTCCTCCCCTGCTGCCATACCTCATGCCCTCCCCACCGTTGGACTGTTGCTTTTGATACAAAATTTTTGATAATGTTTTTTTTTTCCTCCCACTTTTGCTCCTGAGGGCTCTGGGGGAGTTGAAGAGAAAAGGCTACACTAAACAGTGCCTCCATTTTACACCCAAGTTTCCTCACTCTGTCATAGCAGTAATCTGGAACCTTGAAGGGAGCAGGGAGTGTATGTTACATCTGTCCATTGTTTCTTGGCAGATGTAAGGTGTGAGAGCAAATGGCTTAGAAGGTAGAGTAAAAATGAGAAGCAAAGAGCACCAAAGGGATCCAGAAAAGTCAGATAGCAGGGAGCAGCTCCATGGGAGAGAAGGGGATATGCGAGGACCAAAGCATTAGGGACTCAGTGATGAGAGTAGCCATGTGGGAGAGAGAGGAGCTATGAGTCCAGGTGGCTCAGGCTTGGACAGAGGTGGCAGAGCTGTGGAGTCACGGAACCTTCTCAAATCTGACAGTTCTATTTGAACTAGTATGGAGGCAGGGGGATTTTCCAAAAATGACCTCAGCAGTATCTCCACTCTGCGTGTGCTTCTTGCAAAAAAAACATTAACCCTCCTGCGTTAGGACTTGAACCTGAAGTTCTGTATGAAAGGAAAGTGAGACAAGGAAATGGGCGACCAACCGTGGTACACAGGTTGGACTCAGGGGATGAGGTAGGCTGTGGAGCAGAGGTCTCTAGTTGAAGAAACTAGAGAGCCAGCCACCTGCTTACGGGCAGGGGTAATTAAGAGGTCAACAAGGGAAAGGAAGGGGCCTAAAAATGTTCCTTTTGAGCCTGTGTTTGGCTGTTGTTAGGGGTAGCTAAGAAAATGAGGTGAGTGGTGGGTAAGGGAATCCAAATTGGTTGGTAAGCATCTCTCCAGGTCAGCCATCACAGGCGTTGGGAAAGGATTTGGGAAGAGGGACGGTAAGAATCTAGAGAAACAATGTACTTTAGTTCTGGGAACTGAATTACTTTACTTTCACGAATTGACATTTGTTCAAGTGAAATGCAGTAACTCTGTAAAACAGCATACATTTGTCTGGGTTACACAGGACCTTCCATGACTTCCATGTCTATAAAAGTCAAGGTTGCCTTCATAATCCTTGCTCTACAACAAATGTCTGTCATAGAAACAGGACCCAAAGGCTGAAGACTGATGCAGGAATGTATGGAGAGAAAATGGGAACTGTCCAGGCAGTCATTGGTATGTCCTTTCTTAGTTTTGGAAGCTGCAGGCCCTGCACTTCCTATATAAGCAAATATATTTATCCCTCTCAGGTCTCTGAGGTGGTTGAAGAATAGACAGCTAGAGTCTCATAGTTAAATTTTGAGTTGTTTAGGAATCAAGAGGGTGTTATAGA
>CAJQZJ010000638.1:1053742-1064836 GCA_907164525.1 Lophiomys imhausi | reverse complement strand
TTTTTGGTTTTTCGAGACAGGGTTTCTTTGTGTAGCAGCCCTGGCTGTCCTGGACTCACTTTGTAGACCAGGCTGGCCTCAAACTCACAGAGATTAAAGGCATGCACCACCACGTGACTTGTGCCTTTAATGCCAGCACTTGGGAGGCAGAGGCCAGCCTGGTCTACAGAGTGAGTTCCAGGACAGCCAGGACTACAGGAAGAGACCCAGTTTCAAAAAAACAAAACAAGGGAAGAAAAAAATAAAAGAAAAACCAGGGGAAAAGCTAAGACCTAGATGGCAAGTAAGGCCGTGCCCTCCTGATTACAATAAGAGGAAATGAGGAAGGGTCACCAGCTCAGAGTTCACAGACATTCTCTCCGCTCACTCTGTGCCCACCTGCCACTCTAGGCTGACTCCCCGCCTTATAAGCCATGAAGTAAGGTGCTTGCTTCTGCTACCGTGCTCTTATTATGAATCGTGGTGACTTGAATGACACTGTCCCCAACGGGCTCAGGCATTTGAGCACTGAGTCCTCAGTTGATGGCACTGTTTGGGAGGTTTAGGAGGTTCGGCCTTGCTTGAGAAACTATGTCACTAGAGTTAGCCTCAAGACTATAAGGTTTTATCCCACTTCCAACTTTCTCCCTCTGTTTTTGTTTGGCATGAGTGACTTGAACTCTCAACTTCCTGTCGTTGCTACCTTGCCTACCACTTTCTGCCATATCTCGATGTCATGATGGATTCTTATCACTCTGGCACCGTAAGCCAAAATAAACTCTTTCTTCCATGAACTGTTCTGGTCATGGTGTCCTATTCCAGCAACGGAACAGTGACTAATATGTGAAGTGAGGATCGCTGTTTCTCACACTGTTTTTACCAGGTTAGCAAACACAGATGACACTTGAACTTGCTATCAGGGTAGATATGGGGACTGCTTCCAAAGACACCTGTTCACAGGGACTTGGTCTTCTGTGGAGCATGTGAAATACATATCAAAACATCTAGCCCCCACTAATAAGGCATACACCCTAGGACACCCCCCAGTGAATGCCTGCAAACATACAACCCCTGTGGAGATGTTTTTTTCTCTATATAAACATATTTGATAGTTTTATTTGTAAACCAGGCACAGTAAGAGATTAACAAGATCCAATAATAGAATAATTGTCACAACATACTGCAACAAAAATTACATGAAGATACCAGCTTATTTCTGGAGATTTCCAATTATTGTCAAGCTTCAGATGGCTAGAAAAATTGAACACCAGAAAGCTACAGTGTGGATGGGGGGTGGACTAGTGTACATCACTGGTCGTTTTTCTTCATGCCTGTCCTTTCCGTCATCCTGCTTTGCCCCATAAGGGCTAACCTCTCTGAGTGTTTTCTGAGTACCTTCCCTTTGGCTTCTCTGGGTATGGCTAATGACAGGCAGTGAGAAGAAATCAGAACAGGGAGAGAGTCAGGTCAGTGTTTCTTTCCAGTGGCCCTGGCTGTGGCCCTGGTTTTCTCCTGATTTCAGCAGGCTGGCCACAGATTCCTCCCCTGGCTGTTATGGTCTCCAGAGGCCTCAATACCCCTTGCTGCATCCATCAGACTTTATCAGCTTTGTAAATTCTTTGCAGAATTTGACCTGAGGCCACCTTTACTGTCTTGCTTGGACACTTTATCCTGTAGATAAACCAGGGTTATGGGCATACAAGGACAGTTCTGGCCATGGACAAAGACTAGAAAAAGTCTCAAACTTGTGCTCCAATTTCTCTGTTTTTGACTATTTGTTAATATTGCCAGTGTGTGCAAGTACTGAAATAAAAAAGTGTATTTGAAGGAGCCTGAGCTCCTCGCAGGCATTTTGTTCCTCTTTCCATGTGGCAGGGGAACATGGGCTTCAAGGTGAGCAGCATGACAATGGGATGCATTCAAGAAGGACAGAGGCAAAGTAGGATGAGCTAGTTCCTGGCTTAGAGCTTCCTGGACCGCCTGTGATCTAGAAAATTGGGCAGGTGGACTCCCTCACAGGATCACCACACACCTCATGTCCAGTCTGCCCATGCTCTGCTGGATGCTGTTTGAGAGCTGTACAGAGAGAGACTCTTTATTTCCTACTTTTGTTGTTGTTGTTGTGTTTTGTTCTTTTTTAAAATTTATTTTATTTCTTCAAGTTACATCTCAATCACAATCCCCTCCCTACTCCCCCTCCAGTCTCACCCTCCCACCCTCCTCCCCCTCAGCCCCCCATCCTCTTCCCTTTTTTTTTGTTTAAGGTATATCTTTCCCCCCAACAGCTCCCCCTTTCAGTCCAACAAATGGCTCTTTCTCTTATAACAATAAATACAATACAAAACAACAGAAATAAATAGGCCACAATTATGAGAGTTATATGGCTTAGCATACATTCCCAATGTCCACTCCATACGTATTTGGCACCTGACTTTAACATTCTACTATCTAACCATTGTGTTTTGTTCTTAAAAGAGCCTGGTTAGGTTAATGAGCAGAGTGTGGGTTTCCAGCAGCCTCCTCTGCTCAGATAACTCCATGGAGTGTGACCACAGAAGCATCCTTCTTAGGAAAGTTCCCTCACTTTGCAGCCTCTGAAGAGGCTCTTGCACTCTTGTGCTTTCTGCCTGGGGGCTGGAACTGCTGTAGGCACACCACATGCACAAACACACATTTAAATCTAGAGTCTGTAGAAGAGAATGCACAGTATTTGTATAAACTTGTTTCTTTGCATCTCTGTTTCAGTCTCCTTTTCTCTCTTTCTGACCCTTTTCTCAGTAAGTACGTAGTTGATTTGGTGTCAGTCACATATGAGAACAATGGCATGGGCTAACATGAGATGTGACTAGACACATTTCCAGGGACCATGTGTGCTGTTAAAATGCTTGCCTTTTCATTAAAGGGCCTCTTTACTAGATCATAACAACAGCTAATTTTTAAATCATAAACACAGCAGGTGTTTTTTAAATTAAATTAAATTTATTTATATGCAAACTACTGTGTACATGTGGGGGTCAAAGGACAACTTGCAGGAATCAGTTCTTTCCTTCTGCCATGTGGGATTTGAGGACCAAGCTGAGGTTAACAGGCTTGGCAATGGGAGCCTTTATGGTCTGAGCCATCTCCCCATGCCTTATATGCATGAGGTAAATCATGCACATAGTACAATATGAATATTTACTGGCAAGAAACAGCTTCGATCTTTTTAGCCTTGATTTCTGAAATTAAAGAAAATTTCAAGTGTGGCTCTGTGCATACCAAGGAATAGGAAATCCTGATGGGCCCCGTTACCTTTATTCTTTGTTTATATGGTGGGTTGTGTTATTTGTGTTTTCTTTTGAGAAAATGTACCCAAGGCTGTCCTGAATTCTCCATCCATCTTCCTCAGCTTCCCTCATGCTGGGTTTTCATGTGTGTTCCACAACGCTCAGCTTTCGGCCCCCTTAAGCTGTTTTTCCAGTACTTTTGGGGTCCATCAAGGTCAAACTAATTTTGGTGCCACTTGTGTATGATTTTGAACTGTGGCAGCTGGCTACTGGAACAGCTTCTGATGAATTTCAGCTCATGATATTTACACCTTTGTGTGCTTCACTTTCCACTCAAACTGGGGCCGATCTGTGGACAACAGAAGCCTGTGGAAGTGATGGTATGTGGTTTCTAAGACTAGGTCATAAAAGACACCAAACATTTTCTGCCTTACTGACCTGGACCACTCACTCTGACGAGTGCTAAGCTGCTCGCCAGCTGCTAAGGTACTTGGGCTAAGGTACCAGCAGCCCCACGGAGAGGCCTCCCATAGGCGGCCATCTCCATCAGGCCAGCCACATGAAGATGTTCCTGAGAAGCAGGCTCTCTAGCCACAGTTGAGCTTTCAGCTAATGGTAGCCCACCCTGTCAACATTTGGTTAAAGCCTCACAACAGGCATTGGGATGCACTGGCCGCCACTCCATTCTAGAATTACTGAACCACATAAATCGTGACAAATGAAAAATGATCACTGCTATTTCAAGTCATGGTTTATAGAATGACTGTTTTCAGAATCTAATATAGAAACATTATCCATCATGATTAGTGAAAAAAGTCAGCATTACAGTAGCAGAATGACAGAAATAATTATGCATGATACCCACCCTAGTTTGCAACTGGTTCCTTTTCCTCATTTTTTTCTGAGACAGTGTTTCTCTGTGTATCCTTGACTGTCCTGGACTCACTTTGTAGACCAGGCTGGCCTTGAACTCACAGAGATCCACCTGCTTCTACCTCCCAAGTGCTGGGATTAAAGGCGTGTGCCACCATGCCCGGCTCATTTTCTTCATTTTTATCTTATTCTTCTTAGGTATCTTAGTGCCTAGATACATTTTCAGATACTAAAAATAAATATAATTAGGGCTGGAGAGATGGCTCAGAGTATAAGAACACTTGTTGCTCTTGCAGAGGACCTGGAATAAACTATTATATATAATAGTTTATTCTAGGCTGATGTCTGTCCATCTACCATCTATTGATCATGATAGGTACCTTGAAGTGAGAATTCTGGCTTTGGCACATGGTTAAGTATTACTTGTCTCTTCAGCAGACCTTGTATCATTTTGAATTCTCACAGACTAATCACACAATGGTTTGTCAAGATATTTAGGCATTACCATTCTTCTAGACAATAAGAACATTCTAATCAATATAAATTTGTGTTTTTTATCATGAGTGAAGAGCTTGCATTCATCATGAAAATGGCTTGACAGGCCTTAATTCAGAGAAATTACTCTGCTTTCTATTGGGCTTTGAGTATTATTTTCAGAATAATAAAAGATTATTCAACTACTTTTTCTTACTCTAGACAAGAGAGATTGTCAGTCAAATTATAGGAATGGAATCTTTATGGTCATGGTCATGAAATGTGCCAATACACGAAAGGGCAGGCAGTACGCTTGTGTCAAACTATGGCATCTGCATGGAGCAGGCCCACTTCTTTTTTTTTTTTATACTTTATTTTTTTATTTCTTCAAGTTACATCTCAGTCACAATCCCTTCCCTACTCCCTCTTCCTGTGCCACCCTTCCACCCTCTTCCCCCCAACAGCTCCCCCTTTCAGTCCAACAAATGGTTCCTTCTCTTATAACAGTAAATACTATACAAAACAACAGAAATAAATACGCCACATTTATGAGAGTTAAATGGCCCACCATACATTCCCAATGTCCAGTTCATACATATTTGGCCCCTGACTTTAACATTCTACCATCTAACCATCTCCATGAGTTTAAAGTTCTATATCTGACTCAGCTTTTTTTTTTGTTTTTTTTTTGTTTTTTTTTTTTGTTTTTCGAGACAGGGTTTCTCTGAATATCTCTGGCTGTCCTGGACTCGCTTTGTAGACCAGGCTGGCCTCGAACTCCTGACTCAGCTTTCATACTAACTTGCATCACTATTTTAAAAACATCTTCTTAGATCCAGAACACCCTCTTGATTCCTAAAAACTCAAAATTTAACTATGAGACTCTAGCTATCTATTCTTCAACCACCTCAGAGACCTGAGAGGGATAAATATATCTGATTATGTAGGAAGTGCAGGGCCGAGCAGGCCCACTTCTATCTCAGTCCTCATAGTACCTCCTCCATAGGCACACAGATAATGCCTTCCCACTAAGGAAGAAATAAGGAGATTCATAGACAGCACATGATTTACCTGGAAAGTGGAAAACCCAAGACTAGGACCACATGTTCAGAGTCTTAGTCCAAGACTACTAACTTCAGGGATGGTTCCCTAGATTACTCTCACTCCTCACAGCAGGGAGTTCAGGGGCTCTCACTACTACTTCCCAGTTCAGTAAGTCACTAGACAGCAGCTATTTACAGTTCCAGGTTTTGTTTTTTGTTTTGTTTTTAACAACAAATGGACAAAGATTTATAGCATCCAAGGGAAGGGGACATGCAGTTTCATATTCAAAATTTCCTGGCATCCTTTGCCAGTTGTCTTGGATAATATTAAATCTTTTTGGAAATAATGTGTGACAGTAAGTATGATGCATCATAGGGCAGGAGATGCACCAGAGTGTTGGTGTCTCAAGTGTTGGTTTTTACGAGTTTGGTCTCATGAATATGGCTGGTGCCTCAGATGGCGATCTCAGTTTGTAATCACTTCAGGAGTCAAGCTGATACTGTGTGATCAAATCTCTCACCATAAGCTAGACTATCTGACTTTACCCAAGTCCTTTCAGCAAACAGCACTCTTATCAGAAAGAGTTTAGATATAGCCTCCCAGAAGCTGAGGACAAAGGTTTATAAATCGTTACTGCACAATCTATTCTCTCTGCAACCCACTGTTGTAAGTGGACACCCCGAGGGCCATTACATTGAATCTATGTGTGTTTCTGTGCTCACATAACTCTAAGAAAGGAAAATCCAATTTGACTCCAAAATATGACTGGGAAATAGAAACTGAACATCTCATAAAGGAAGGGAGAGACACAGGGGAGCACATAGGTGAATTTTATGAGGAACAAATACAATAAGTTCTAAGTATAGAGAAGTCATATGAGCTGGGCATAGTGGTGCATGCCTTTAATCTCAGCACTCAGGAGGCAGAGGCAGGCAGATCTCTGTGAGTTCAAGCCAGCCTGGTCTACAGAGTGAGTCCAGCACAGCCAGGAATACACAGAGAAACCCTGTCTTGAAAAACTAAAGAGAGAGACAGACAGACAACTAGTGTTTCTATGCTTCCAATGTAGAAAGAAAGTGCTAGCTAGAGCCCATTTGCTGCTGGCTCCAATCCTGGTTGAGTGGGTGGAGGAAACCTAGGTACAAGTTCAAGTGGGGAAAAAGACTGAAAAGCCAGCTAAACTCTTCTAGCAAGTTGCATTCCCAGTGAAGTACTGCTACAATGATGGCTGGCTTGCAACTTGTGCAATCGATGTAGGTTCACCCCGTGTTCACTTTCTTATCTTTGCTATTGGCAGTTGGAAGAAGGATTCCACCACCATTAGGACAAAGTTCAATAGGAAGGAAGCCAAGGCATACCACTTAGAAGTGAAGGAGAGGAAAGAAAGGCAAATGTGGAGTGGTGATAGCACAGAAGAGACACAGGTATTTCTCCAAAAGGCCAAGACTTCAGGCAGAAGGGCTGGGAAAGGGGGAAGCAGAGTAGGTAGGGGAAGGGTAGAGAGTGGAGGAAGTGCTGTGGAGAGTTGGAGGAATTGGAAATTAAAGTGTTTTCTCGTAATTCACCATATAAACAAGATGAAAGAAAAAAAACCACATGATAATCTCGCTAGATGCGGAAAAAGCATTTGACAAAATCCAACACCCCTTCATGCTAAAAGTTCTGGAGAGAACGGGCATACAAAGACCATACCTAGAAATAATAAAGGCAATATACAGCAAGCCAGTGGCCAACATCAAATTAAATGGAGAGAAACTTGAAGCATTTCCTCTAAACTCAGGGACAAGGCAAGGCTGTCCACTCTCTCCATATCTCTTCACATAGTACTTGAAGTTCTTGAAGCAGTAAGACAGCTAAAGGAGATCAAGGGAACACAAATTGGAAACGAAGAAGTCACATTATCCCTATTTGAGTTTTCTCTGTTTATCCCACAGTGCACCTTTGCCACAAGCTAGACTGACTTAAGGGAGGACCTGGCACATTTCTCTTCTCCCTAGTTCTGAGCCCACTCTCTGCCCCTTTTAGGATTTCAGTTCTCCTCTAGTCTCCCAGGGAGAACAGTTGGGATTTGGACTGCCTCTCAAAGGCTCATGTGTGGACAGCCTGGTCTCCAGAGGGTGGTGCTGTTGGAGGTGGTAGAAGACTTAGAAGGGAGACTCAAGTCATCAACATTTCCCAGATGGTAGAGCATAGGATACTTATGGGGGGGCCACAAAGCAGCATGTCAACTTAAGGGATGGGGTAGGTGCCTGGAGGTGAGTTAGTCATTGATTTGTGTAACTATAATCAAGCTTTGTGGCTTGTCATGAGATGCCTGACAGAAAAGAGTCCAGCATGATGCATTGCACAGACCAGCAATTCTAGGCCTGGAGTGGTGGACAGAGGATGATCAGGAGTTTGAGGCCAGCCTGGGCTACATGAGATGCTGCTGCTAATAATAATAATAATAATAATAATAATAATAATAATAATAATAATTTTTTTTAAAAGAAAGAAGAGGGAAGGAAAGGGGGAAGGTAGGGAAGGGGGAGAGGAAGAAGCCACAGTATTACCATGAGCTAAGGATAGAGTTTTCAGTTTCCTGACATCAAAAGGTCACCCATTGAGTTCCTGGACAGACACAAATGAAGATCAGCAGTTCCTATAAAAAGTCCTTCAGGTTCCTGAAAGGTAACTTAGTCATCACTACATCTTAAACCACATGTCAGAGACCTTGTATGCAGCAAAGGTAGTGGGTGACTAATAAAATGTAAGCATGTAGCCTCCAGAATGAGACTTTTAAAGCCAATGAAAAGCAAATAACTGGGGTTGGGGGCATGGGGCTCAGAGTCAAAGAAGTCCAAAGAGGGGCTGGCATGTGGCATGTGGCTCAGTGGCAGAGCACTTTCCCAGCATGCCTGAAGCTCCAACTTCAGAATCCCCAGCACAACAGAGGGCTAGTTGGTAGGAAGGACACCAGAGTGCTGGGCACAGTGGTTTCAATACATAAGCAGATGCAGGAGGATCAAGAGGTCCAGAATATGAAATTAAAAAGCTTTTGCACAGCAAAGAAAACAATTAATTGAGTGAAAAGACAACCTGCAGATTGGGAGCAAATATTTGCCAGCTATACATCTGACAGGGCATTAATACTTAGGATATACAAAGAATTAAAAAGCAAAACAAAAAAAACCCCAACAACAAAACTGAACAGCAAGAAAACAAATAACTCAGTTTAAAAAATGGGCTATAGGCCGGGCATGGTGGCGCACACCTTTAATCCCAGCACTCGGGAGGCAGAGGCAGGAGGTCTCTGTGAGTTCGAGGCCAGTAAGACTGGCCTACAGATTGAGTCCTTGATAGCCAGGGCTACACAGAGAAACCCTGTCTGGAAAAACCAACAAACAAAAAGGCTTATAGACTGGAAAGAGAGCTTGAGTGTGCATGACACAGTCACTGTGACAATCAGGGCGGAGACTGCTCAAAAAGCCAAAACCCAACGTACCCCAGATCCAGCTATACCATTCCCAGGCATGTACCAAAAGGACACCATACTTGTGACAGAGATACTAGCACATTCACGTTCATTGCTGCTGTCCACAATATCCAGGAATTGGAATCAGCTTAGATATTCACCAACTGGCGAATGAACAATGAAAATATGATACAAGCACACACAACAGAGGTTTATTCAGTTGTAAAGAAAAATTACATTTTTCTCTCCATACATTACAGCATCGATCTTCAGTCGTTTGGCCCCAATCCTCTGACAGACATTTATTGTAGAGCAGGGGTTATGAAGGACTTGCCTACCCTGTCTTGACAGAGCCAGGCTGTCGACTTACCTGCTTCCAAGTTTTGTCCTTTTTGGACTGCATTCTGTCTACAGTTGGAGCAAGGGGCTTTTCCTACCAAGAGAAAGGCTTGCGACTAATTCAATCATCTCCCACTGGAGTGTATGGAGAGAAAATGGGGACTGCCCAGGCAGCCACTGGTATGTCATTTCTTAGTTTTGGAAGCTGCAGGCCCTGTACTTCCTATAAAATAAGATATATTTATCCCTCTCAGGACTCTGAGGTGGTTGAAGAATAGATAGCTAGAGTCTCATAGTTAAATTTTGAGTTGTTTAGGAGTCAAGAGAGTGTTATAGATCTAGGATGATGCTTTTAAAATTGTGTTGCAAGTTGGTATGAAAGCTGAGTTAGATATAGAACTTTAAACTCATGGAGATGGTTAGATAGTAGAATGTTAAAGTCAGGTACCAAATACATATGGATTGGACATTGGGAATGTACGCTAAGCCATATAACCCTCATAACTGTGGCCTAATTACCTCTGTTGATTTGTACTGTATTATTATAAGAGAAAGAGCCATTTGTTGGACTGAAAAGGGGAACTGTTGGGGGAAATAAGATATACCTTAAACTTAAAAAAAAAAAGGGAAGAGAATGGGGGGTTGAGGGTGGGAGGGTGGTACTGGAGGGGGGAATAGGGAGGGGACTGCGATTGAGATGTAACTTGAAGAAATAAAAAATAAATTATTAAAAAAAAAGAAAAATTACAAAATTTGCAGGATGGAACTGAACAATACTATATGAGTGAGGTAACCCAGGCCTGAAAGACAGATGTTGTATGTTATCTCTCAATTGCAGATGAGAGATTCAAATGTTTAGATTTCTGTGTTTAAGTTAATACAATGTCTGTAGAGGCCAAAAAGGAAGGAAGGAGCCATAAGGTACAGGGAGAGGTGAGGACTAAGGTGAAGGAATAGTAAAACATGTGATATGGAGAGGGTAGAAGTTTTTTAAAAATAAATAAGTAAATAAAGGAGAGGACAATTATGTTGGCTGAGTAATTATCAAAATTAGAATTCTAACCTCTTAGGTTCCTGAAGACTGAGGCCTTGTTTCCTAAGAATGGCTCTCAGGTCCTTGAGAGATGCTTCAGGACACACATTTGCAATTGTCAGCCCTTCTTTAGGCAAAGTCTGGGAGACAGATAGGACCCATAGAGCAAGGTCTACTTTTGAGTGGACTAAGGAAGTCCTGACTTGCCCCAGGTGATGTGGACTCAGGGAAGATTGTCTATTGCTTGAGATGTAGTTCCACACTGAGCAGAATGAATATTTGATACAGAAATTAATTTCAGTTATACAAAACAGCAAGCTGTGATCCTCAGGATGAAAAGCTGACGCAGTTGGCTACGCAAGCATAAGACCATCAGTTTGGATCTTCAGCACTCATGTAAAAGTTGGGTGTGATACTGTACGCTTGTAATCCCACAGCTGAGAATGTGAAGACAGGCAGAACTCACTAGCCAGCCAGTCTAGTTGAATAAGCAAGCTCTAGATTCCCTGAGATATTCTGTCTCAACAACAACAACAACAAAAAAGATGGTGAATGTCTAAGGAAGACACCTGACATCAACCTCTGGCCTCCACACACACACACACACACACACACACACACACACACACACA